>JARDWI010000167.1:0-32949 GCA_029378325.1 Elaeagnus macrophylla
AGTCAACCAATTTTACAATGGTATAATACGAATTAAACATAAATACATGTTAAAGAAGATCACACAAAATAAAAAGTCAATATTGTAAATTGATAATTAGTTATTTACTTACCTATTTTGTATTTTTGGTAAGTCATAATTATAGACAATAGAATACTTGTCTATTTTGTATTTGGTAAGTCATAATTATAAGCAATAGAATAGGATCATGATTTACATTTTCTAGTATAAAACTGTAACTCTTGTTTTATGAATATGAATAAATCAATTCTTCTACATTTGGTTTCTCTTCATGGTATCAGAGTAACGATCTGAATAAATCTAATCACACATAAACATCACCCTAGTAACATAACCATAGGTGACAACACCGAAAAGAAGTTAACCGACACAGGCATGTCTTCAAAGCCAAAATGGGAAAACCTGAACGGTATTCACATGAGAGAATCGCTCTTGGAGATCAAGCCACATCTGGTGCGCGTCTTTGCAGTGAATGACGCTGCCAGCAATTTACTTTGACATTGACCCCAATAACCATGTCTTGACTAAATTGTTGCATCGCTTCCATTGCTGCAATTCATCAAGTTTATCCCCACTTAGTTCTTTGATCAACCCATCAACGAAGTCAATCTTGTTTTTGACCGTTAAGGCCATGCTCATGGACTGAACCCATGTGCTGTAGTTATCTTCTACCAAAGGTTGCGAGACAAGGATTATGCCTAGTTGATTTGCATGATTAATGTATAGAGGGTGGTTGATTACAGGGAAACATTTGCCCCTGTGGCAAAATTGGTGACCGTTCGTGTGCTTCTTAGCATTGCATCCTTACAAGGATGGCACTTGCACCAGCTCGACGTGAATAATGCATTCTTGCACGGTGATCTTGATGAGGATGTCTACATGACCTTGCCTCCTGGTTTCGGACGAAAGGGGGAGACTCCTGTGTGCAAGTTAAACAAATCTTTGTATGGACTAAAGCAGGCCTCGAGACAATGGTTTCTCAAACTGTTAACCGCTCTCAAAGCTGTTGGATTTCATCAATCATTGTTAGACTACTCATTGTTCGTTCGAAATCGTCAAGATAGCTTTATAGCGTTACTTGTCTATGTTGATGATGTGATATTGGCAGGGAACAACTTACAGGACATTGAAGAGACTAAGCAATTTCTTTCCAAGAGATTTAAGCTCAAAAATTTGGGTCAGCTTAAATATTTCTTAGGGATAGAGGTTGCAAGGTCAAAACATGGTATTACTTTGTGTCAACGAAAATATGCACTAGAAATATTGGATGATGTCGGGTTCCTAGGTGCTAAACCCTCACGATTTCCAATGGAACAAAATTTATCACTCACACAAATAAATGGGAGGCTACTAAATGATCCATCTTCATACAGACGGCTTGTAGGTAGGTTAATTTATTTAACCATCACAAGACCTGATCTAGCTTATGCAGTTCACGTATTAAGTCAATTCATGGACAAACCCCGACATCCACACCTTGAAGCAACACGTAAGGTTCTTAGATACATCAAGCAAACACCTGGGCAAGGAATTTTCTTACCCTCCACAGGTTCATTACAATTACGGGCATTTTGTGATGCCGATTGGGCTCGATGTGTTGATACAAGAAGGTTGATAACTGGTTATTGCATTCTACTCGATTAAGCACCAATTTCTTGGAAAACGAAGAAGCAAAGCACTGTATCTCGATCAAGTGCAGAGGCGGAGTATCGTTCTATGGCTACTACTTGTTGTGAGATTACATGGCTGAAAAACATCTTGAAAGATTTGAGAGTAAATCACACACAACCAGTTACACTCTTTTGTGACAATCAAGTCGCTATGCATATTGCTTCCAATCTAGTATTCCACGAACGAACGAAACACATAGAGATAGATTGTCACCTAGTGCGAGAAAAGATTCAAGAAGGGATGATACGAACAGCTTACATACGAACCATAAATCAACCAGCTGATTTGTTCACTAAGCCATTGAGTTCGACACAATTTGAAGTATTGCTCAACAAGTTGGGTGTAATAAACATACACTCCAACTTGAGGGGGAGTGTTAAAGAAGATCGCACAAAATAAGAAGTCAATATTGTGAATTGATAATTAGTTATTTACTTACCTATTTTGTATTTGGTAAGTCATAATTATAGGTAATAGAATACTTGCATATTTTGTATTTGGTAAGTCATAATTATAGGCAATAGAATACTTGCCTATTTTGTATTTAGTAAGTCATAATTATAAGCAATAGAAAAGGATCGTGATTTACATTTTCTAGTATAAAGCTATAACTCTTGTTTTGTGAATATGAAAAGATCAATTCTTCTACATTTGGTTTCTCTTCAATACATCATGTTTTACTCACATGAATGTCAACACCAAATACAAGGACTTTAAAATGTAAGTATGAGAGAGAATTAGGTCCAGTTAGGTATCGGGGGTTTACATGATTTTTTTTCCCTTTCTGTAAAGATAGTGAAATTTTGAATTTTCTTAATAACTCAATACTAAAAAATACACTTTTGCTCTTTAAAAATACTTTCTATAGAGGTTCGTTAAGGTACGATGATAATTGTATAGGTTGAATATTTGGGAATATATACGAAACTATAACGAAATTAGTGAAAATTTTCCACCCTTAGCTAAAGATTGAAGGTTCAATTACAATCCCACATCTATCTAACACCAATAATGATATATAATACAGTTGATAAATGTTTGATATTTTTATTCAGAGAATTCTTTAATTCGAATACTCACCCTGCAATATATAAAAGAACTTGTAATGTAAAATTAGATACACTTTTGTGAGTAATTCAATAGGAGCTTTATCCATGTATAAAATGTGTAAGCAACCAGTATTCAAAATAAGACAAAAGTAATAACTTCATTTTCTTTTTAAACTAATTAGAATATTGCAAAAAATGTCCCTTTTAAAAAGTGATTTTACTTTTGATTCATTAATATTTTTTAACACAAGTTTTTTTTTATTTTTTCCTTCTACTTGCGTTTTCAAAAGCATAAATGTCAAAGGAGCTTTAGGAATTCCAATAACAAATGGCTATCAAAATATCAACAAATTATGCTATATTTTCAAGAAAAATTTCAATACGTGAATATTACTTTTAAACATGTATTCAAATAAATTTTATTTTTAAATTTTTGCTAATTTTTTAGTGTAAAATGACCGTGGGTCGAAAATTAAAAACAATATAAAAAGTTTAAAAACGAAAAACTGCTCAATTTCTTAAGCAAATGTTACATCTATTAATAGTAACTCAACTCCTTGCAATGTGGAAAGGCTTGAAGTTTTGCTTGGAAAGAGGTGGAAAAAACATCATTTTATAAGTTGATTCACAGCTAGCTAGCTAGCTAGCGGAGCAACGAGTGAATAATTCAAACTCCATCCCTGTTGTAGAAGGGCACTTTGTTGATACAATATGCAATTTGATAAAACAAGCGCATAATTTCTCGTGTGTATTTTGTCATCAAAAAGTAAACTATGTTTCACACAATTTAGCTAATTATGCGTTATCTTATAATAATTTTGAAACTTGATTGGAGGAATTGTGTCCATGATTAGAACCTTATTTATCGGTTCATATTTTGAATAAAAATATTTCCCATTTCAAAAAAAGAAAAGTCTTAAGAGTCCACTAAATTATACTTAATGGACACTTAATCTACTAACTTTTTAGTAGTACAGCACAAATCCATTAAGTTTGTTAAATGGTACATTATTAGTTCAACCGTAAGGGCATTGGGACGCAAACTCATTGATCCGAACATATGCTATTTTTAAATGACAATGACAATAAGAACTACAATTGTATTATTATTTCTTATTACAATTTGGAATCACTCATTCTATATCTAAATAATAAGAAAATAAATTCAATATACTTTCACATCTAATTAAAATCATAAGCTGTGAGGATTGGATAAGCAATTTTTCACAAACTTACACTTCAAAGATTGCTATTAGGAAAGAGAAGAAGTAAATCAGAGAAGTATTTTTTAGGGTCAGAAAAGCTCTAATGGTGGAAAGAAAAATTTACAGGTAAAAAGACTTGAAATGCTCCTCAAACTATCACCACATTATCATCTTTTCTATTTAAGGAGATACATAATTAAATATTAACAGTAGTATTATTAGTGAACTTCTAATGTCATCTTTTACAAACTAATTGGACATGTTGTATCGAGCAAACTTAATGGAAGGAAAAAAAAAAAAAACATTATTGAACTTTTGGATTATATTTTTGTAATTTTTTAAACTATATTATTACTTATTCTAGAGTACTGCATCTCGAATTTCATTAGTTCAGTGAAGAATAATTTCTCCTAAATCAAATTAGCCGCTGAAAGTTCACTGATCATGCATCATCATGATCATTTTACTCAGAGTCAGACGGTTTACTTCAGCTGTGGACCACACTACTTTGTCAATCTCTGATGTTCAGAACATAATCAAAGACTTGGTTAAAAAAGGACTATACGACCAAACTCTTGAATTCTACAAACAAGAGCTCCGTAGAAAACCATGTCTACAGGCCAACACCGAAAGTCTCTTCTCCATTTTTCCATCACTTATCAAAGCATGCTCTTCCGTGCAGTTCCTTCATTTGGGTCTTCAGTTTCATAGTCATGCCGTCAAGACCAGCTTGCTTGAGGATACAGTTGTGTCCAATTCTTTCATTTCCATGTACGCAAAAACTTCTATCACGTCAGCAGCAAGACAAGTGTTCGACAAAATGCCGCATAGAGACAATGTATCTTGGAATGCTCTTATAAATTGCTATATACAAAATGGGCATTGCGGCAATGTCTTGCAATTGCTTAAAGATATGTACTTTCACGGTTTTGCACCAAAGCCAGAGCTGATTGCCGGCATAATATCAATATGTGGGCGTATGAAGGAGTTGAGACTAGGAAGAGCAATTCATACTCTTGTTGTTACTGATGAAAGGATTGAGGAGTCTTTGTTCTCTTTGACGGCTCTGGTTGATTTGTATTTGAGATGTCATGACTCTTTGACGGCTTTATGTGTTTTTAATCAAATGGCAGTTAAAAACGAAGTTTCTTGGACTGCTATGATTTCAGGGTGTGCTGCAAATCATGACTCTGATATGGCAATGCATTGCCTTCGAACAATGCAGGTCGAAGGGGTGAAACCAAACCGTGTGACGCTGATTGCCATTCTATCAGTTTGTGCTAAGTTGGGTTTTGCAGAGCAGGGGAGAGAGATCCATGGGTATGCGTTTCGTCACGGGTTTGATATGGATCATCACTTTTCAGCAGCTCTGATACACATGTATAGCAAGTGCAAGAATGGACTGCGTCTTGCCAATCTTATTTTTAAGAGATCGACTGTTAAAGATGTTGTAATGTGGAGTTCTGTTATAGGAAGTCATTCTCAGCATGGGCATTGCACAAAAGCTATAAAGCACTTCAAACAGATGCAAGCAGAGGGAATTAAGCCAAACTCTGTAACTCTATTGGCAATTATTGCTGCTTGTATCACACTGTCTTCTGTAAACCTGGGCTTTGCAGTTCATGGGCATGTCATGAAATCTGGATTTAACTCTGATACTTACATTGGAAATGTTCTCATAGATATGTATGCAAAGTGTGGATTCCTTGAAGCTTCCAAACAAATATTTATGGAGATGCCTACTAAAGATATGATTTCATGGAGTACAATGATTGGTGGTTACGGTCTTCATGGTTGTGGGGAACGAGCGTTAGAACTCTTTAAGGAGATGCAAGAGAGAGGGATTGAACCAGATGGAATCACTTTCCTAGCTGTTTTGTCTGCTTGCAACCATAATGGGCTTGTTGAAGAGGGGGAGGAGATCTTCTATCATTTCATTAAAGCTAGTAAAATATCGTTATCTATAGAACATTATGCATGCTTTATAGATCTTCTAGGGAGGTCAGGGAAGCTTGAAATTGCTTGTGAAGTTCTGAGAACAATGCCGATGAAACCAACTGCAAGAATTTACAGCTCCTTGTTATCAGCTTGCAAAGTTCATGGACAGTTGGAAATAGCAGCATCCTTGGCAAATCTACTTATTGAATCAGAACCAGATAATGCAGCCAATTATACTTCACTTAGAATGGTTTGTGCTGAAGCTGGTGATTGGTTTGGTGTGGAAGATGTGAGGAAACTCATGAGAGATCGAGGGCTAGAGAAAAAGTACGGATTCAGCAAAATTGAGCCCTGGTTGGGGCAAGAGATCACTGAAAGCTTATTGACTGCCAAACACTGGACTGCTAAATTTTCCTGAACTGATTTATTGATGAGCTCGATTCGTCATTGAAGTTGAGCTAGGTAAGGCAGTGGTGCGGAAGAGGATCAAACTTTTTTGAATACCTTTTACACTTTGGACAAGGTATTGCAAGTGCGGGATTTCTGGCTCTTTTGGTGGAAAATTGAAGGGGCCCTGTTCACCAGCATCAATACAAAGCAGCATCAAAGCCCGAGTGCCTTTCTCTGGGGGCAAAAAGGCCTAACATTCCTGTCTGGCTTTGGGTCCTAATTTCAGAAACCCATTTACCCCTGCCCTCATTGAACCCCTATATGGCAATTGTTCTCTCCAACTGACCTTTTTTGGGGTTGGGGTTGAGGTTGGGAAACATCCATGAGAAGAGGGTTACAAGATATTCTTGTCTTGAAAGTAAGAGAGGATTTACAATAAAGGAAAATAAGTAAAAATAAAAATGCATGCAGTTCCTCTTAAGAAAGCAGGGGAATCAATTGGTTGGGAAGTTTGAGATGCATGGACACCGAGATACCGCCCCGTTTCAGCTTGTCATGGAAAAAGATTTGGAAATCACATTGGCCGGAACAATTAATGCACCTTATTAAGAATTTTCTAAAATGTATTGTTGTAATGAGGAATTAACATAAAGTCCGGTTACTTGAATTGGATTTATTTAGGGGAAAAATTCTTTCCTAAATAAACCCTTGATGATTAATTGCCCTAAGAGACATTTAAAAAAATTGGAGCACTTGTGCAGAAATGGGACATAAATTCTTTTTTATATTCTTTGTCAAAAAAGTTCATTTTCCCTTACAATCCTAAAAAAATGAAAGCAGTGATTTCAACTTCAAAATCAGATTTTGTTCCTATTCCAATCAATCCTTGCCCTCATCTGACCCAAGTTTAACCACTAATTTCCCCAATGTTATGAGGAAATAAAAATTAATAGTTTTTTTTTAGGCCTGTTTGATTTTTTTTGGGGTTTTTGAATTGTGAGAAAGTAAGGGAAGCGTAACCCGATATTAAAATAAAATTAGCATCTAGCAAACAATTACAAAGTAAAGCCTACTACACATTTGCTTTTAACTTAAAAACAAATGATCTTACCTATTTTAGGTTTTGATAAGATCCAATATATTTTACCATAAAAATTAAAAAATAAAATTGAAAAAGAAAAGCCCAATTTGTTTACATGCAAATAAAGTTTAGCCAGGAAGGATTGATGTCAGCTGGCTTAAACGGTCTTAGGGGCTTGTCAATGGCTTCCATATAGAAACAATTTAAGGCAAAAATAATTATTAAACCATATTATTCTAAATTCAATTTAAATTCTATTAAATTAAAGGTAAAACTGAAGCATCCGAACCTTGACTTTGGTCACGCAATGGTGGCCATAAATGGTGCTTTCTTCTTTTCAGCAACAACCCAATTTTGCGCGCTTTGGTTTGAGGGTCCAATTTTCCGAATTGTTAGCAAAAAAGCAAATACCAAAGGAATATTCCGAAAACGAAACATTCTTATTTTAAATTTTTCATTAAAAAACCATTTTTTTAAAAATTAGAAGAAGAAAAAAAATTGTTTCAAATACAACTCGATCACCAATATTGCATTGGTTGTTTCATCGGACCAGAACTTTAATACCTTGCATAAGGGAACCTTTTATGGAATATCTTAATCCACCTACCATTTCTCATTTTTGTTAAACAACCTCCCAAACCGCCATTCCAAGACTTGAAACCCTAATTTCTTTTAGTCTTCTGGACATAAATTTTAAGTTTACTTTTATTACCCGATTCGTATATTAGATATAGGAGAAAGAGAGAATATATTATAAGATCGACCTTTTTCTGCCTCGTGGAAATTGAAGGGGGGCGTTCAAGATAATAAAGAACCAAAAGCCGAGGGTTTTGGGCAAAAGAGGGCCAACAATCTGTCGTGATTTGGGACTAATTTCAACCATTTCTTCAGACAATGGTTTAGTTCTCGCCCACAAAATTTTGTTGTTTAATTAAAAGGAAATCTTTTGAAAAGTAATCAAAATAGCTGATATAAAATTAGAAAATAACATAAAATAAAATAAAATTAAAATAATAGTTTTTTTTAAAAAAAATAATATTAAAATTACAATTTTATAATAATTAAGATATTTTTTTGGAAAAAATTTGAAACTTAAATTACACTTTTTAAAAATCCTCCCTAAAATAGATTTCCACTTTTTGAGAAAAAGAACATAAATTGTCCCTTCTACCAAAACCTTAAGGATCATGGGGAAAAGTTTTTCCATATTCCCCGAAACCAACAAAAAGTTAAAAAATGCCCGAAATTTGTCCGGTTGGGCATTTAAACCCATGGGGGGCTAGCAAAAAAAGCCCCAATCCCTTATTTAAAAAAAAAACAATTTAATTTTTTTTACTATATTACAGCTTAAAGCATTTCTTTATCACAAATTTAATGTTTGCGAAAAAAGGAAAAATTCAATATTTTTTTTTGGAATAATTTTGATTTTTATTTGGATTTTTCTTGCAATATGTGGAAATTGCCAGTTTAACCTAATCTTTTAAATAAAATAAAACAGAATTTTCCATAAGAAAGCCCACAAAATGTGTTAACTTTAAACAAAACAACCTTAGGTTTGGCAATTGCATTTTTATTCTTCAACAAAGAAATCCTTGCCTGCTAAAAAAAATCATTTTAGAAATGTAATGGGATTACAAAGAATTTAATTTTTCTAGGCTGCCAATTGGAAAAAGAAAGAAAGGGCCAAAAAATATTAAAGCGTAATCAATCAAAAATTTTACCAATGGGAATTTGAGGAAGATTAACTACATTTTATCAGAGAAATTTGTAGGTCTTCAAAATATTCCGCAACCACCACGCCCTTAATGTTTCTTAGGTCTTCCTCCAGAATCTTTTCGAATTTCCATACAAGATTCTATATAAATTTTAAAAAAAACTAAATAAAAATTCAAAGAAAGAAAGGAAGATTGGAAAATCGCACTTTGAAGTTAAAATGGGATGCAAGAAACATAAAGTTGAAAGATACTTACGCACAAGATTCAAGAAACAAACCGGCCCAACATTTCACTTTAGTACTTAAAAAAAAATTTAAACTGGAAATAAATTTAAACCGAAACAAAAACTGGAAAGGAGAGGGAGGGAAAAAAAACTTACCCGGCTGAGGGGTTGGCCTTAGGAGGGGGCCGCTAAGGAGGATGGAGGGGACGAACCGATTTTTGGCGCCAAAGAGAGGGGGAAAGGATAATGAATTGGATTGGGGCTAAGTTTTCTATTTAAGCATTTTTAAGAAATGTTTTTAATAAAAAAAATTTATAGTTGTTTTAAACAAAAGAAAATTTTGGTTAAAGTTAAAATATGGCCTTTGATATTGAATCTTGGGAAAATAAATTTTAAAATAAATTTTATTATTTAAATTAAAAAAATATTTTTACATTTTAAGTATAAGTAAAAATTTATACCATATTAACCAATCCCCTTAATTAAATGGGTTTACATCTCGGTAAGCAATATTAACCCGCTAAAACCCATCCCAACCTCCACTACCACCACCATTATAACCTTCAATCCTAACCAAATCATATAATCATTTAACTATTATAAATTTAATTTTAAAAAAAAAAAATTAACAACCAAGTATTGAATATTGAGGAGGAATTGAAAGATTATATATATATATATATATATATTATTTTGCAAAAAAAAAAAAAAGGCAAATTAATACATATTTATAACCAGGTCCATACATACAAGTCATATAAGAAATGTTGGGTTACATGAGCACATCATTTTAAGCAATACCATCAAAATCTTCTATAATTTGTACAGCAGAGGGTTAGCATGTTTGTAACTAATACACATCATTTTAAATGAAGTCTCACGAGTAATTTACTTCTTTGTTGCATAGTAAACGCCTTTATTTCTATCTCGGTTTACTTTGGTTCGTTGCTTATACTATCAATGTATCAAACTTTTTTTTTGTTAAAGGCAGGTAAGCCAGAAATAGGGTATTGAGATGTTGAAAGTTTTCAAGGACATGAGGCTACCACACCTCTGGATGAATTTGACCTCTACAATGAATGGGAAAAAGTATTGACGGAAAGGAAAGGAAAGCCAAAGAGCAAGCATCCATAACTACAAATGGTGCTCATTCACTTGATGATTCCATTGGTGAAGTGTCTAAAAGTATTGTGCAAGGACTGAAGTTAGACAGATGGTAGGGACTTGGAACGTTGTACTAGTGAGTAGATGTCCAGTTTCTTCGGATCATAATCGACTTATAACCAGTTGGGTGGGTACCTCGTAAAGGTTTGAGATTGCTAATGGGAGAGAAAGAAGTATCTTGAACCAAAACACATAGTGAACACCACAGAAGGTAAGAATTGTATCAGCTGCAAGACACTCGGGTGCAATTGCTATGACACAGCAGACTACAACACCGTTTTGGCATTCCAGAGTAATGCTGAGCAGGTAGAAAGGCTGTTTCACATTTCATTCTAATTTTGATTGAATAATTTTGAAAACAAGTGAAACTCATGTCTCTCGATGTCCTAAACAAAATTGGTGTCGTGTGAAATGGTTCATAAAGCAAAATAGTGGATAGCTTATTGGTTTACCTCAGAATTTTTGCCTTAGTGTTGAATAAATATTAAACCTTTTTGAATTTTATAAGTCAACTCATTACACTTGATTAAAAAAAAAAAACTCAATTACACGACACAAACACAGCACAAACTGTATAAAGTGAACATAAATAATCCTTACAATAGGATGACAAGACATCTCGATCAAATCGCATGAACTCACACTAAACCAAAATAATTGGGCATTTATTTGAAAATATTAAGAACTGCATGGCCTCATGTCCGACTTTTATACTCGAATGATAATACATCACAAATCATAATGATAAAAAATAAAAATAAAAATAAAAAATGCTAAACACACTAAACATGTGAAATCCAACATATGAAGCAATAATATTCACATGCCACTCTATGTTAGTGAAGTCCAACATATGAAGCAATAGAGGCTTTGCTTAAGGGTGCAAAGGCCTTAGAGAAAGCATCATCCGCAAATTTCATATAGCATCAGAATGCAGACACACTATCCAGCTCGTACAGAGTCATAAACCTCAATATATTTCCCAGCTGTATTGTTCCAACTATTGTCAAGTTCCATTACCTTCTTTACAATGCTATTCCATTTATCTGGTTCTACACAAATCAAGATTAAGAACAATTATCAAATTAGACAGTTCTGTCATTTCAGAACGTGATACAGGCTTATCAGATAGCAGAATACAATGTTATGAACTTAGAATGTCAATGGGTCAGTTCAATACTAACTGAACCAAATTGACATGTGGGGCAAATTGAACTGAACCATACAAGTGGTTTGGGGTATGATACGGTTCGGGTATTACATGCGGGTCATTGACATGAACAATTGACCCAGTTTGGATATAATTAAGTTTTAAAAGATGTAAAAATATTCAAAATAAATGATGAACAATAAAATCCAAACCGAACCATGTGGGAACTGTTTCATTGGGTCAAATTGCCATCCTATCTGAACTTTCATATTTTGAATAAAAAAATTATTTTTATTTTTAAGGGATATAGAATCCTTGGCTCAAGCCAGACATCTTGAAGAGAACCTTGTGTGAATGTATTTTTGGCCTTGTAGTGCTAGCAACTGGTAAAGCATCAAAAGCAAAGAGAGAAACATAACACTGAACTGTTTTTGTGGTCTCATTTTATGTTTAAAGGGAAGTAAAGAAAACAGAGAAAGCTTAATGAAGAATGATGTGCATCATCTACTTTAGGTTTTCTCACAAGGCTTTTCACTTCACATCCAGTGTGCTAACACAAGCATCAAGATATAAGTTGACCTCACCGTTTTTGAAGCAAGAAAATGCACGATTCAGGGCCCCATTTAAAGATGCTTCATCAATTCCTTCAAAGACAAACTTGAGAAAAAAAATATAATGATCTGTTAAGCACTTGTCATTCAACAAATAAATATAACCAAAGGTGATCCACTTCATATTGTCAATGTATAGTGTAAAATTGAATTAGCACCCTATTGAACGACAGAAAGGACAATTCAAGTCATCAGTCAATGTACCTCTTCCAAATACACCTACGTGAGTAGATGATGCAGGATAATAATCCTGCTTGAATTAGGATTTCTATTTTATTTATTTTATTATGATGATTTCTATTTTAAGTAGGATCCTAGAATTAGAAAGACTAGCACTATTTTAGGAGTAGAATCTCATTATTTTTCCATTATAATTATATTATGAATAGGATTTCCAAAGCCTATTAGGATTAGGGTTTATTTTCATAAATATCTAAGGGTAATAGCTTTGTAAACAAAGCTTTTTATTAAGTTTTGGCTGCGGCAGAACACATTGGATACTTTTTTAGCCCCATTTTAGAAGTTGATGGAATCAAACAGCTTATATTTCCCATAATAAAGTAAAGAAAAAACAACGATGACTCATTCGTAGTTTATATTTCCCATACTATATTTTTTTAAGTAAATTGGCATAGATGAATATGGTGATCATATTTATTAGAATCAGAGGTTCTACAATGACGTTACAGTAATAGGAAATAATAACTTTTCCACCTCTCAGGTTCATGATTTTTTTCAAGTGCATCATCCAGGTTTGAAAAATATCATTGACACCCGCAAAAATCATGACCACCTGAACTTGGTGTTAAATGTGGTGCAAATGCTTATTTTCTAAATTGTGATGTATTTGAAGAAACAACAAACTTTAATAATAGTAAATAATAGTTTTGATCTTCCTTATTGGGATAGGATCAATAATTCCAATTTTTACACAATTTTTTATGATCTTATTTCACCAGTTGAGATTTATAAGGATGTGGAGAGAGAAAATCACTCTTATCTCAACTGTTTAGATAAGGGAGTTTTAAAAATTGTTTAACATTTTGAAGCTATTGACTTTTATTATATTCTCGACTTTTCTAAACTGGAAAATTTAATTACCCGTTGGCCTTCTCATGGTTTTTTTGCTCATCCACATCGAACACAGTGTCTGCAAGACCACCAGTCTTTCTAACCACTGGAACCTGAAAGAATCATTTACTATTAATAAGTACTTCATGTCCCCAAAAACTTTCCCACGTAAGAACATGGATCCATAATGCACATTATATACTATCAACAAAACTTTTTTCTTCTGGTAAAGCAATAAAGTTGTTATATGAAAATAAAGGTGTTCTCAATCCAAAGGGAGAAAAATAAAAATAAAGGTGCATTACACAAACTTTCACCAAGTAAATAAAAGAGTTAATGTACAATAAGTGCATGAACAGAATGTCCACTCAAACGAGCCTCTAGAGATTTAACCTTCAACTACAGAATAAATGTCTCATCGTTTAGCTTTATGAAAATCAAACAAGTTCACTATGATTTAATATGATATAGCACAGGATACACATAATCAATCCGAGCAAGTGTCGCCAATGAGACCTTAAACAAGTGCACAAAGCATAAGTCAAAAGCTCTTAAGCAAACTGAGAGCAAGTAAATAGTCTCCTATCTCCTTTGGACATTTGTATGAACAGCTGAGCAAAAAATTCTATAAGCTGAATCCTTTTCATGTTCGTCAAATTTAGTTATACTTTTATAATATGGGCAATATCCATCCTCTTTCTAAGTATGACCAATCCAGTACAAAATCTAATAATTGGACCAATACAGTTCTTCATTCAATCAATTTAGCCTGAACAAATTGGTCAACATTAGTTCCAATTTTGAAAAACTTATGGACTAATGTTGTTCAATGGAAAGACTTTGGACCAAATTGGTCAAATGTGTAAAATTTATGGCCTAAATCGTTCGAACTAAAAGGTTTAGGATTAAATAGGTCGAAAGTGAAAAGGTGAAGGGCCAAAATAAAGCCATGACCAACTCTTTTTAAATTAATTGCAGTCAATAAATCCTTTCAGGAGAAAGTGACCAAATCAACATCATAGTCGATTGAAAATATTTGACAACCTCATTTCTGAAAGATAAATAACATCCTTTTCATCTTATTGACTATGTTCCTTCTAGTTTTTAATTCATAGAAAGCTCTTTTTAAGAGTGCAATTAAATCAATGAATAAATGTTTGTCAACCTACTAAAGACTAATGGCTAAAGTAAATATCCTCTGTTCAACTTTGTGCAATTTGTTTCCACTGATTCACGTTAAAATTTCCACATCTTGACCTACTCCAATCAGTCCATACCCCACGTGGGAGGACATAAGAAATCTAGCATTGACCCACCTTTACAAACTTAGGATTTTAAAATTATCCAACCTATTTTATTTCATAGACATGATCAACAGTAAATCATAACCTTTTAAACAATTAATTTCCATCCCTATCTTTAATATAGGAATGATTTTTAAAAAAAATTTAGAAGTTCATAAACATGCTTAACGGGATCATGGTTCCAAAACATAGTCTTTTCAAATCGAGAAATGGAAAATTTAAAAAAAAACCCTAAAAGAAGAAAACCTCACACACATTCATAAAACAAAAAAACAAGAAAATAATACAAAAATACGTATCCATTCCAAGATCTGGGAAGACCAATGGCTCAAACATATGGAACCAACAATTCTCTTGCATGCATATGGGAAATCCTACTAAATAATAAAACAAAAACAAGAAACTTTAGCAGAAAATGACATAATTCAGCATATGTTATTGGAACTAAGTATTCAATGGCATAAAGCATTACTTAATCAAAAACGATTTCTTTTTTAATGCATTTGATTCCTATCTTAAAAATATCCCATTTTCTAACAAGTAAATCTCTAGTTTATTGAAATATCGTTAAACATAAAGATTTCAAGCGTATTCAATAAAACAACTAAATTTTCATGGCACTGGAGCTTTCCTATAATAATGTCCAACCTTGGGCTTTTTAGCTAAAAAAGGGGAGAAAACTTTTGAATTCCAAAAAAAAAAGAATAATCAGACAAAAATTCTAAGCAGAAACAAACAAATTCCGAATTAAAGTATTCAAAATGAAAAAATTTTGGCATCTTTCATGAGAAAAATAAGGTGGTCCATAAAGAATTGACAATATCGTTTACATCCAAATTTGCAAACCTTCAAATTCTCTTTCAACTTGACCACTAAGTTTTTTTTTTGTTGGGGGACAAAAATTCAAATTGTAAAAAATGGTCAAAACCTTTCCTGGAATATCCAACAATTTCAACAATCACTTTAATCAGAGACCTTTTAAAAGAGGAAATGCTAAACCAAAATGTTAAAAAGTAATTTTTAATAAGTAAAAAATGCTTTTGCCTTGGGATGTTAAATAAATTTTGTTGGGAACGGTTTAAAATTTTAAGGCCCAACAATCATCATTTACATGCCCAAATTTGACTAAATGGTGCAAAACCTTCCCACAACTGAATTACTATAGGATTTTTTTTTTTTTTTTTTTTTTCATGCAAGAAATACTAATTTAAATTATTTTTCTTTAACACGATGCTAATATGACCACCAATTTTCCCATATCTCACTTTAAAATTCTTTATAAAGGGGCGGGGGAAAGAAGAAAAGTTGGAAAAGAAATTTTAATGAAATGAACTTACAAGTTTCCATCTTAATCGCTTATTGATTAAATAGACCTTTTTTGGAAACCGAGTAATAAGACAACTAAGGGCCATTTTGATATTGAACATTTTACCGGAGAAACCAAACCCCTCGGCTAATTTTCAAACCTTTTCCCATAAATTTTTACTGCAAAAAGGACTAGAAGTAATATTGACTGGGGAAAAACCTTTTTACATTCATCATAAAAGCATAAAATGAATTTTAAATATTATTCTTTTATAGGCATGGAATAAAATGAGTTAAGTTGTGGAAAAGCCAGGTTTTTAGTCTTGAAATCAAAATTCAACAAAAAATTTACTTAAAATTCTCCAGCAACAGAAAAATAAGAGTTAGAACAAGCCAATTCCTTGTAAAGAAGTATCCATTTCTTACAAATGTTTGTATTTTCATTTTTTGATTCTTAATGATTAAAAATTATAAGTCATTCTTTGGTCTCAATAGAGAAAAATGAGAAAGATTAAAAGGCAATCGAAATCTCCAAAAGATGTTCCATTTTTGATAATAATTGAAAAACATTAATTGAACTTGGCGGGAAGAAAACATAAAAGCTGGGTCCCACATTGCATGTTTCCCTTTAATATAAAAATACCTACAATTAATCTATAAAATCATTAATGCAAAAAAACAATAGGAAGCGAAATTGCTCAAATCAGAACAGGAGAAATTAAAATTGCATTCAAAAAAGGCAATTAGATTAATTATTGGAAAGAGGGTTTTCTTGAATTTCCTAAGTATTTGTGTAAAATTGTTATTAATCTGGTTTGTTTGAAGGTTTACCGTATTGTCTTAAATGTGAAGATCAACAAGAAATTGTTTCTTTATTTTCCTTTATTCACAAGAAAAACCTTTAGAGGTTTTGTTTTCAAGCCAATTTTTCCCATTATGAAGAAATTTCTTAAATCTGTTCGGTTAATTTATTTTGTTGTGAATTAAGTTGGTAATACACAAGAATGGAAAGTCAGTTTCTCAATTCAATAAGGCAAGAATGGCAAGCCTTTTGTCCAAGAACTAGCAAATTAGCTGTTAAATTCCTCCACAATGTTTCCATTGGATAAGTGAAAAGAACTTCTTGATTTGGAAGGAACAAATGATGGTTTGTCCTGCATAAGGTAGAGGTTTATAATGGTAATGTTGGAACCTTTTTTTTATTGGAAATTCAAATAAACAAATCCAGAACATGCCTTATGATTTCGTTTCAATGGAGATAAAATGTTGGATCTAAATTCTCTTGCATCAAGAGGTAAGCTCGGAAAAACAATTGTTAGATATTTCAGCCTTAAAAAAATTTGCTCCTTCAAAACTATGATGAAAGTCTTGCAATTGCCCAAAGAAAAGCAACTGAGGATTAATTATTTTGCAAAATGAAAGGTTTTTGAGAACTTTTTGCTATAAAATCAATTATGTCAAGATTTGTTGATCTTAATTCTTGGGGTCTTGGCCAAGGTTTAATTTGTATTTTTCTTAAATGGGTGATGTAAGTTTGACAAGAAAAGTAATTCTGGTTAGAAAATTTATCATAAACAAAAAAAAGGCAAAAGTGAGTGTTTGCCAAGCAAATTTTACCATTTGGAAAGGAAATTGGCCTAATAACTCCTATGGTAGTTAATTCTGGGTGTTAACACCTGGTCTGGATGGTTCACCAGGGAACCCACTGGAGGAATGGAAGTCGTGTAACATCAATGTCAATTTTGTTTAAATCTCTCTTCTGTTTGCTCCATAAAAATCTTCTTGGGGTAGTCTGGCTAAGTAATAAGATAAAATTCACCATCAACTTTTGTTGCAAATTCGCTTCCAACAGTGAACCAAAGAAATTCTTGGGTGTTGTAGTGGTGAATCCCTTTCTAATGATGCGTTAAGTCCAATGTCAGGGCACTGGCTCTGGTTTTATTATTGGTTTTGCTTTCTATTTCTCATATGGTACTCATTTTTTACCACCAATATAAAATTAACACTCAAACATGTTTTAATCCCCTTTCATTCTACCAAATTTTCTTTAACAAGTTTTAAATAACTTTTTCGTTTGAGATTCTGTAATTCTTTTCTTATTAAGGACACTCTTTGAAAGGGTTCTTTTTCAACCTTGCTTCAAGGTTTTACAAGCTTTTCAACATTCCATTTCGCTCTTCCCACCTGTTCCTTTCTTTCAAAAATCCATTTGGAGTGTCTTCCAGCCTCTAATACTAATAAGGCTTTAACTGCCAAGGATAAATTACTTCTTCTGGCTTCTCTTTTTCACCTTGGCTTTTCAAAATCCCACAAATTACCTTTTGTTTTTCCATGTAAATGCTTTGCCTTTTGAATCGATTTTGCTTTGGGGTTTCCTCAACTATGCAAGGTATAGAATTTTTTGTTATTGTTATAGTACTGATTTTCTTTTGAACAAAATTAAGCTCCCTTTTCTTAAAGTTTGCAAATGGTTTTAAAATGTCTTTAATACTCCTAAAATGTGTCCAAATGATGGAGCACTGAATTCAACCTTTAGTGAATTCTTGAACTTGTTATTGAATCGTTTAACTTCCCTATATCTTTAAAATTTATGGTTGACGCTCACGGCTGTTTGTTACACTGGTCTTCATTGTTTTTATTAAATACAGTACCCACGGTTTATTGGCCTTATGTTTAGGTTGTATTACCTCTGTTCCCACAAGGTTTTGAATTTTTTCTCCTTATTTAAATTGTTTGAGTTGTTGTTTAATTTTTTCTGTTTTGGGTTGGCTTTCCTTCTTAAGATTACACTAAGAAAAAATGAAGAGGCTTTTTTGTCCTTTTGGCATGCTCCAAGCCTGGACCTATGTTTGGAGTAAAGAAAATTTTTGTGCTGGTCTTCATGAAAATGTTTCCCTTTTTTTTTATTGGACCTGTTAGTTTGTTAGGAGATGTTCGGTTGGTCACCCCTTACATGCCCTTTTGGTTTCCCTTATTTTGTCTATTCAGGTAGGATTTAGGTCCTCACCAGTGTTATTAAAGGGTGTTAATTATTAATGCCTTTTAATTAACCTTCTTAACAAATTCCTCTCACAAGTTTCCTTTGATAAGTTATATTCCTACAAAAATTTGTTTAGTTACCCGTTTTGTCAATAGTGCTCCTTTGTACTAATAGTCCAAAAATAATGTGCCTTTTGTGATTTTTTTTTCAAGTTGGTTTATTTCTCAACATCCTTTTCTTCTTTAGGTTCCCTAGTTTAAAGCCCCTGGGTTGGATTACACTGAGACTTTTAGTCCTGTGGTTAAACTTACTTCTGTTCGTATTGTGCTCTCTCTTGCATTATATTTTGGATGGAATATTAGACAACTTGATGTCAACAATACATTTTTAAATGGTGATCTTGGGGAACCTGTTTATATGAAACAACCCCTCGGTTTTGTTGATCCACTTCAACCTTATAAGGTGTGCTTGTTAAATAAGTCCCTATATGGTCTGAAACAAGCTCCACGTGCCTAGTTTCAAAAGTTACAACATTGGCTGCTTCAATGTGGTTTTGTTGGTATTAAGAGTGATACTAGTCTCTTTATTCGGCGTGCACATGGCCATGTGATATTGGTGCTCGTATATGTTGATGATGTTGTATTTACTGGTTCTTGTTCTACACAGTTGCAACATTTTGTTCATGCCATGCATGATAAGTTTGCTTTGAAAGATATGGGTTGTCTTAGTTTCTTTCTTGGTATTGAGGTTGCTTTCTCTTCTCACGATTTACATCTCAGTCAAGCCAAATATGTTAAGGAGCTTCTTGCTCGTTTTGGCATGTCTACTTCTAAGCCTGCGACAACTCCTATGGTTTCTGGGGGAGTATTAAGCAAGCATGATGGTGTTGTGCTTGGGGATCCTTCCTCCTATAGAAGCTTGGTTGGGTGCATTGCAGTATTATGTTGTTATTGGACCTGAATTGAGTTTTGTTGTAGGGAAGTTATGTCAGTTTATGAGTTCACCCATTGATGTGCACATGAAAACAACAAAGCGTGTTTTGAGGTATTTGAAGGGCACAGTGAGTAATGGTCTAATTCTTATGAAACCAAATGAGTTGAATTTAATTGGGTACACAGATGCAGACTGGGCTAGTTGTCATGATGATAGAAGGAGTGTAAGTGGATATTGTATGTTCTTTGGAGGTAATTTGGTTAGTTGGTCTTCTTCTAAACAACGTGTTGTGTCACGCTCTTCAACAGAGTCTAAATATAGAGCACTGGCTGGTGGAGCTGTTGAAATGGTGTGGATATTGTCCTTACTTAAAGAGATTGGTTTTGAGAGTAAAGCAAGATTGTTATGTAACAATATAAGTGCTCAACATATTGCTAAAAATCTTGTGCAACATGCAAGAACTAAACACATAGAAATAGATGTGCATTTTGTTAGAGATTTAGTTTTACAGAAAAGAATTGAGATTTTGTATTGTGCTTCTGAAAAACAGCTTCCAAATGTATTAACTAAACCTTTTGCAGGTCCAACCTTTTTAAGATTTAGGAGCAAACTTATAATTCTTAGTAAACCATAAGTTTGAGGGGGAGTATTGGAAGTAGTAGGGTTATTCTTGTAATTTACCTAAGCTATTTGTGTAACTAATTGTTAGTTACAGTGCTCGGTTTGTTGTGAAGGTATTAGCCAGTATATAAGTCTTGCAACACTGTGCAAGCATCAATCAAGAAATTTGTTATCTTCCTCATTCTCTCTTTCATGTCACAGAGAACCTCAACCCTTTCAGAGATAATAAATGATAGACACGTAAATTCTAGAATGATTAATAAAAGACCACAAATAAATATGTGTACAACAAAGATCTTATGTTAAAAGCACAACATATCAAGGAACTTACTTATCTCGGTTTCTCATCAAAGTGTGTGAAAGCCATCCAGAACAAAGAGTTTCCTTAAGATACGTTGGTGACACGGTACTGAAAATAAACAATACATCTTTTAGAACGGTTGGAAAGTTTTGATTTTGTACACATGATTCTTTGCAAGTAGAAATGAATGTATACAGGTTATTGTTGTGGTGATCAAGTCACAGCACAATATATGTTTTTTTTGTCAGAACAGCAAAATATATAGTTTTTTTGTCAGAACAGCAAAATATATAGTTGCACTGTGAAAAGGAGAGAATTTGGCACAGCTGGAATCTTTTTAACTACAAGCTTCAAGGAGGTTTGCTTGAAGTCTCCAGTACACTTCTACATATTAAGCTGCTTGTGCTTTTCTTCTTACCTGTAGCTTTCATTACTTTGAGAAATGTAATATAACCAATGTCAATGAATCTCATAAAGCAGTAACTTTGCCTTGATAATGCAACTTTTTGTCAAGAACTCCCATTTTCTTATTAGAAGCAATTGAGAGCCTACTCTTTTCTTGGCTTTGTATAGATTACTCTTTCTAGCTGACTTCAGGTTTGTGTCTGTCATTTTCAGTTTGGTGGAGTTTCCACTTGTTTTGATTTGCTGGTAAAGGGGTTGTACACTGGTTTGTTATTTTAAATTTTAATTAAGGGTAACAATCTATAACAGAACGTGTTAATCTGAACCAAACACAACACAAAATAATTTTGGTCATTAACAAGTTAATGCATTTGACACGATAATAAATTGGATTGTGTCTGGGTCATGTTGGTTTTTATAAATAATTGTTAGTTTTATTTTACAATTTATATTTCTACGATTTTCAATTTCTATTATTAATTATGTTGTGTGCAACAAATTTGAAAATTATTTTTACTTTGAGTAGCTAATTCATTAAAATATAATTTTCTAATAAATTAGATTAGAAGTTAATAGATAATAATTTAAATATTAATCGGTCAAATCAAATGGGTCGTGCCTTACCAACCGTGTAGTTAATGTTTGTGTTCGAGTTATCAAAAGTCGACACAAATTCTAACGAGTAATTCTTGGGTTACCATTTATCAAGTCAATCAATATTTGGTTGACCTAAAAATAAATGGCTAATATATCATGATTATACATAATACTAACAAAATGACAAAAAATAGCAAAGATTACTATCAAAATAAATAGTTTTATTTTATAATGAAATATGACTTTATAAAATTATTCTTGCTTTACTAACACTTGTAAAAGCTATTTTTGGCAAAATGTATTTGGATCTAAAATTCTCACTATTTTAAGTCATTAATTGGTTGACCTTAAGAAGACCCGTTTGACCCAATTTGGGACTCCTATTTTTAATATAATCGACATGTGTCTTGTAAAAGTAATTTTTTTATAAGACTTGTAAAAGTAAGTTAATTTAGTCTTAAGTGCTAAAAATATTGAAATTTCATAAAAAAGGGAGGGGGGGATGTTCCCAAATCCGTCAAACTCAGTCAACACTGAAACAAACCAAATTAGTAATGATTGGCTATTAATATGGATGTGTATGTTCAACACCAAAAGAAACAAAAGGAAAATTGAGATATATAATATGCAAATCAACAAAGCCATTGCAGCCACTTACACAACTGCATTGCTGTAGACAATTCCACCTTTCAATAAGCTCAATCTCTCTGGATTATGGCCAATAGTTCGGTCATCAATTGCCTGCAATGTCAAGAAAGATCCATCTTAAGTTTAAACTATGGATGACTGATAATCATACCCCTGGTTCTACATTCCATAAATTAGTTGTGCAACAATAGGAGATCATACAATTTACAAATTACACATTTACCCAAGAGAGTTTGCTTCATCTTTTGAGTAAAAATGGTGTATGCTACTAAGGATAGAGAAAATTGATATAGCTGTGAACATCACATGACTTTTAAACTGGTGAAGATAGTTTTAGCTTCAGCATAGACATATCATTACACCTGTAGGATCTTATGGGTGTGGACATGCTGGTTAACAATTGTCTGAACATTTATTACGAAATGAAAGTGTTGAAACAAACAACAGTTGCTCATCATATGCATGCAAATTCACGTCCAACTATAACATATCCCTGCAACCAACTATACCTAAAAGACAATGCAAATGATTGATTATATAAAGCTCACCTTGTCAACGGTTGCATACATAGCTCCATCAAGACCACACTTGCTAAGTTGCTCTTGGCTGGAACATAAACCAAATGCATATAATGATGTTCAGACAAATGCAAAGCAACAAGTTGAGTAATCCAGCCGGCACAAAAAATGTAAGTAACACATACCGACACTCTCCATAATGTTCCATGTTATGGATTGTCAATACTATTCTTGGTTTCTGAAAAAGTTAAGATGCCACTAAGAATACTGAATTATTTATAGCCTCAATAAATTTAAAGAAGAGAATGCCACAAGATAGCAACACCTTAATAGATAGATTATGATACATGTCCCAATAAAGCAAGGGTAAAGAACCTGTCTGCCATTCATGAACGTGGATGATATCAGGTTGAGTTCCAGTCACCTGCAGAGAGGTATTATTATATCGGAGGTTACACTAACTAAAGTCACAATACAATTTGAGCGAGAATCCAATAAACTGAACAACTTTTTCATATCAGTTACACTAACTAAAGTTCAAATACATAATTAGTTTTCAATCCTGAATTGAATACACATGACTAGATATTAAAGAGAATATTCCACTTTATGGTGTTAGAAAAGATCAAGAAGCTTTAAACATCCATATCATCGTAATGTGTAAAGAAACTAAAATCCCAAGATGCTATGCCCCATTAAACTTCAAAAACAATTAGACCAAAAGCAAAATGAATTCAGTCTCGAACTAGTGTTTGGTTTGAACATAAATGCTTATTATGTACTAAAGTAGAGGCTTTTAGAAACAAACCTGCATCCACTCAAGGCAAGCACGGCTAAAGAACAAATACGCTTCCAATTCATCGTATGAACCTCCATATACACTTTTCCCTTTGAAAAATTGGTTGGATGGTTCAATAAATATAACAGGAGTACCACAAACAACCCCACGATATGCATTAGTTTCTATCCAGCCTCCATCATAGTAAGACTTATATGTAGTGATTAACAAAAAATCATCAATCTGCTGCTTTGGAATACACTCATAGAAGGGAAGCATTATATCCACTGCGTGACCACGAGACAAACAAGAACGAGCAAGTCCAGTTACGACATCCCCAAGACCACCAACTTTAGCTATTGGTGCCATTTCAGCTGTGACATGAATTATATGCATGAGTTCATGATCTCTCTTGACTACATCAGGAACTTTAGTATTCACATCCCAAGAAGGAAACTCCTTCCTCCAGAATGGAGTTTCATCTGAAGGAGAAGGCCAAACAAGTTCTTTATTACTAAAATCAGCCAAATTTACTCGTTTTTTAAAGCTTTCCTGCAAATTGGAAAAATGATGGTTCTAAAATCTCAACACAAGCTTGTAGCAACTTTTCATATGATGATGTCAACAATGCCTACGAGCTGTATTTGGCATATCAAAGAGCTTCATAATAGGAAAAAAAAAATACTTGCAGCTTATTACCATACAAGTTAGGGCTTCTCTTTTATGTAAAAACAACCAATTTTCCATGAATTGAGCACCCTCTTTTTTGTTAGATCAAATTCAACGCAGAACGAATGCCATATAGACATAGGGACAAATGCTACCACACTAATTGCATTTGGAGCACTTAAGTCCACTAACTACATACATAAGCACTTTAGTCAATTACTTTTGAAAAAGTTATCACAATGACAAATAGTTCCACAAACTACTTACATAAGCAATTTAGCCAAGTAGCTTGAAAAATTGATAACAACGTCAAAGATTCAATTTTTATTTTTATTTTTTTCATCTTTTTCTATTTTTGAAAAAAGAATATTTTACAAAAATGATTCAGCAATTATTTATATCAAAACTTTATTTGTCAAATACAATTAAAAAATATAAAATAAAATTTTAAAAAATCAGCTACTAGAACAAAAAAAATAGTTTGTAGACCTAAAGTGATCAATTTATAAAAGTTGATATGTGCGGTCACCTACCTATAATATATTGAAGTAGTAAAGCCAGATTATATAATATAAGACCCTATCAAATTCGTAACATTTTGCAGTAAAAAAGTTAAATACCTACTTTCAGACTCTTAGACACCACAGATAAAGCATTACAATTCGAAACTTCAAAAATCTCACAACTTCTTTCCCTATTTTAAACAAACAAAAAAATCAGAATTTATTTTTTTAAATTTTTCATAGAAAAAGTGATGTAAACGAAATTTAGCAATAATGACACAGAAAGAAAATAGCCGAGAATGAAAAAGTACTTGAGATGAGACCTGCGTTTGAGATTGACTCTTGAATTTAGCAGCATAAGGCTTACAAAAATCGAGTCCCTTCCTTCGATTATCCAATATAAGTCTTGGAAAATTCGACACGCTTGGAGTTGAAGGTGAAATGAATTTACCCCCAATTGCAAACTCCATTATGACTTGGGATTTTCAGCAAAGTACCTGCTTCTTGACCATCAACAAACGACCTCAAATTCTAGATTTTGGGTCACTTAGAAAATGACAAAATATGAAAATTCAAAACCGCATGAAAAATTAGGATTTATTAGATACAAAGCAAAAGAGTGTTCTTCAGAAAATAGTGCGTACGTATTAGGACTTCCAATCCGATAAACTTGGCGAGAAGTGATCGCTTCACCGAATTTGCTGTAAACTGATGAACGGAAGTATATATAAATGTTATCTTTTTGTTTGATTTTTCAAATTGGAATACAGAGTCTCTACTCTCCAACTTCACTTCAAAGTCCTAATGGACTACAGAGTAATCTATTATTTATAGGGTGTAGTATTTCTGAATATGAAAAATATCAACAGAATATTGTTTTTTATTAAGATACGAATATAAAGAGTATCTTTATATACTCACCTGCTCGATGAAAAACAAATGTGACACTGAGAGGCAGAGACCGAAGAGGAACGATAAATAATGTAGAAGGTTTTTATTTACAGAAAACTCATAGCATAGTTATGAAATTTGAAAAAGGACATACATGTTTATTTGTTTTAGGCTTTTGTTATTAAAAAAATGTTATAAAAATTTATTTAATATTAAAAAATGTCACTTAATTTTAAAATAACACAAAATTAATTATTTGAATTATACATAACTTTTTTTTAACAGAAAATAGCTCTCGAGAGGAGATGGAATAAAGTCTACCATACTCCATTCACCCGAATCAACGCCTTATTTTGAGAGTACTAATGTTGGATAGCATCTCAGGATATCGTCGGATGAATCTTTATACACAATTACAGCTGTTTCAACCCTCGAACCCATGACCTGAAGCATGTCGTCCAGTGAGCTATCTACTGCCGGTGAATTATACATAACTTGTAGAAATCATTTAATAATCAATTATCACGAATTTTTATCTCTTACTAAAATTCTTAATTGTTATCTATCATCTCAAGCTTCACTATTATTTGTTTTACGATGGTTTATCCATAAAATAAATGATCTTATTAAAAGAAAAGAAAGAATTTGTAATAAATGTACAAATTAAGTGTTTGTATCAACTATTAACATGTTCTCTTATATTTCAGATGGTAAGACGTTTAATTTTTCTACTAGAAACTTAATTTGAATCTTACTCGAACATGTGAGTATATTTTTTCTTTATTAATAAAAACGAATAAAACTTTATAACTTAAAAAAAAAAAAAAAAAAAAAGTTGATGTACCCAAAGTATACTATTATGTCAACCCCGGACTTTAATGTCCTTAACAAACTAAATTTCTACATAGATTAGTATAGCTGAATAGGTAAGCCCAAATCTTCTACTTTGTTCACCTTTGAAGTCTGATGCCAATCTATTGCACTTTGCAACAATGTATTGCACCAAAGAATATTATTTTGTTAACCCGAGACCTTTCTTTTCTTACCATTAAAGTTTGTGACCTAGAATGTCAATAAAACCAAAGAAAAACTTAATTACTGATGCATGCAATTGCACCAACCCAATTATAATTGGAACCAGGAAAAGCTTAAATTCAGAAAAGAGGCCTCTCCTTCAAAGTTCAAACCATCTATTCAACTAAATATGGATAAAAGAAAGGAAAATTTAGAAGAAATTCCAAAATTTAAATGCAAAATTTTTATAAAAAAATTAATAATACTTTAAATGGCAAAACTACTACTAATTTATAAAAGGTTTCAATAGGCGATTGTCGAATGTATATGATATGTTCAGTAGAGGTTGTCGAATCTATATAAAACGTTCGGTAATACTTACTGAACTACTGCGTAATTTGCAGAAAAAAAATTATATACTTGTTTCAATTGCTTTTTATTTCTATTTTTTTCAAAAAAATTTACTTTTTTTTGTATATTTCATATATCTATCCTTCATTTTTAGTATTTTAGGTTAGGGTTTGGAGTTGTTGATTGTAAAATGGAAGTGGAGGTAGAGGTAGAGGTGAGTGAAAAAGAAATGATATAATGTATGAAATTTTTTTAAAAATGTTATTTTTAGGAGGGTGGAGATGTATTATTTAAGTTTAAATAAAATGAATAAATTTCTTATTTTATTATATTTTAATTATTTAACAAAATATCTAAAATTTTGAAATTTCTCAAAAATTTTCCTAAAAGCAACAACATAAAGCTATAGTAGATAACTCCCTCAAATCTAAACTTCCAAGCAAACCCGAATCACAAATCAGCTCCCTCGCCCCAAGTTACTCTCCCCAAAACAAATCAAACGTAATTTTATGCCCTAAACCCAATGCCTAAAACAAATAAAGAATGTCCCCCACCGTCCAAATTCAAAAATTCCAACCCCTAAAGTAATATTAACGAAAAAAAACAGATCTCGCAACATTATATTCAAAACGCAGCATTTATTTGCTTAAAATCTAACTTAAATTCACATCCAATTGTTAGGAAACAGGTTATTTGGGGATCATGTATAGCAATTAAGGATTTCGGGGTGGGGTTTAAGTTTTTTCTTTTTTAATTTTTTGTTATTAGGTGTATAGATATAATTATATTTTTTATTAAATGGCCTATAAAAGTTATGCGAGATTTAAATAATTAATTTTGTATTATTTTAAATTTAAATGACATTTTTTAATAATAAATAAACTTTTATAATAATTTATAACAATAAAGGGCCTAAAGTAGGCCTTTTTAATAACAAATGAACTTCTTTAACCTTTTATCCGTTATGAAATTATGCCAAAAAGCTAATAAAAAAAAATTAAAGTTTGAATTTCAATTATAGATGTATCACAGTATAAATAGTATAATTATTTTTAAAAAAATTACAAAATTATGAATAGATAAATTATATGTATAAAAATAAGATTTGGATATTAATTTTTAATTTTTTATTATTTAATAAGTTTATATCCTAATAAAATATATATAACATTTTTTTGTTAAATAAAAATAAAACATATACTCATGATAATGTTATCTCTTTATTATTAATTGTTATTATTATAATTATTTAATTGAGAATTATAGGAACTGGAAAGTAAACAATACTATATTTTTAATGTTTATATAATGTTCTGAATTAATATCTTATATCTATAACTACTAGATAGTTTAGTATACCATTCAACTAAATGTATGTATGTGAATTAATAAATTTTAAATTAAATGTGAGAATTATTAGTATATTGCTATTAAAATATAATTTATATGTATATTCTTTTGTTAAATAAATACAACTAAAGTATTCAACCTAATTTTTTTTCATCGATGGCTAAAGTTTAAAATTGTTAAAAATAGTTGTAAAGTTTATCAATATTCTATTTTTTTTTTTAACATAAAGTACACAGAGATTTATTTTTATATCCTTTTTCATGTTATTCTTCTTCGATCCTCAAAATTGTCATTTGACTTTATATCTCCTATATCACTTTTTTTTATAACAATATATATGTTATTTATAATTAATTAATAAATATATAAAAAAATTTACCTTTTAAATAAATTTATTCCCACATTAATAATTCTTATCTACGTATTAGTAATATAGAAACTCATACATCAAAAATAATAAAAAAAATAAAATTATACTAATTTTCACTACCACCTACTTCATCCCCTTCTTATAGTCATCTTTTCAATTTTGAGCCGATGACAATGATTAAACTTGTAATAATATCAAATTTATTTTGCAAAAAAAATCTACTAAAATCCATGTATAACTAAAATTATTCAAAATTGATAGAAACAATCAATATCGATTAAAATTTGCATTTTAAATTTTCAATAAAATCAAGTTCAATTCTCCAAAAAAAAAATAACCAAAATTAATAAAAATTGCCTGAAATAATCAAAATAGACCATAATTTATATCTAGTTGTCAACAGATAGCCAGTTTAATGAGCATATTTTTAAATTTTTTCACCCTTTTGACATTTTTAAGCTTTTGCCTCTCTTGTAGTCTATTTTATGGATAAGTTTTAAAATGTCTTATATATAATTAAAATGTAAAATATTGTCGCTATTCACGAAAGTTTGCAACAAAAAAAATCGTGAAAATTATAAAACTCTAATAAGAATACAATTTTTTATTTATTTATAAAACATCATAAACCATCAAATCAATAAAATAATTACCCTTTAAATTAGTTTTCTTAATTAATAACATTATTTTATAAAATACTTGTTGTAATTATTATAATCAATATTATAATTTAAATTATAACAAAATGAAAATTATGGGTAAGAATAGCAAAATATTTGTAATAATAAGGTGAAAATAAAAAAAAGTAAAAAAAAAAATTATATATATATATATATAGTCCCCAATTTAAAGAAATACTATGTTAAATGAAGATTAAAAAACGAGAAATATCCCCATATATTAGCACATTTTACAAAGGATTATAAGTCCAAGCAAATTTTTTAATGTAGAGTTTGAGTATTGAAATTTTTACATACTCGTATGAAAACAAAAGTTAAATGAGAATGTAAACTTTTCAAATATTGTAGTTAAAATTTCACTCATACTTACATTATACGTTATATGTATATGTGAATTTCTCACACGTATATATATCAACTGAGTTGAAATAAAATTTGAAAAGGTGAAGAGTAAAATAAATAGTAACCAAAACATATTATAAAATAAGGTTATCTTAAATTAGATTATAAAAATTAATGCAACTAAATCTTATTTTATGAGTTTTCCTTAAAAAAGCTATATATAGAAAAACTTAAGGGTGACATTTTATTTTAAGACCCCAATTTTTTTTAATTTCAATTTAAGGTCCTTAGTAAATTGTCAACCCATGCTAACATGTTATAGCCAATTGATATTTATCAGTTTAGTAAAGTCAGCAGCGCATGACATATACCAGCAAATTCAATTGAGTCATTCTAACAGCTATATTAGCTAAATTTCCCACACGAGTGTTGTGAGAGCTTGCGCCAATGCTAAGCTTCTTCTCCTTATGTGTACCAGATCTCATGTTATATTCACATAACAAGTTTTAAGATACATTTTTCGTGGTTGTACTTTTATTTCATACTTGTAATAATACATTATTATATTTTAAAGATTAGAACAGCTCATGTTTCATCAAAATGTTATTTATTGGTAATTCACATGCATTTCATTTGCAGTTTTCATAAATATCAATTATAATCATTTTATAAAACTTGTTCACTCATTGTATTTTATACCTAATTCTCTATATTTATTTTTCCCCCTCACATAGCAACTTTCCATGTCACATTGTATGACATTGAGTTTGAAGACTTATAATCAATCTTTTATTGTACATGCTATCAAATTTAGCACGTTGAACAAAATACATGGCGAATATATAAGTTAAATAATTGTTCTAATAGAACGCGTGATAAAATAATTGATAAATATGTGTTATTTTATGAAAAAAATTATATCCTTTAATAAATTTAATTATTGCAACGGATTTTGCACTTGATTAAATGAGCAATTTCTCTACCACTTAGAACAATAACACACAACATCCTCACAATTTCACAACACAATCACACCATTTCATTAAGCACTATCATAATATATATATTGCTTAGTGTGAGTCTATTTTGTATAACAATGCAGTAGGCTAATTTAATAAGCTAGTTATATATTTGAAATAAATGAACTCATAAGCCTTTGTGCATATAATAAAATGATATTTTAGGTAATTTTATTATGATTCAACAAAATTAGAATAAAGTAATGCTCAAATTTAATCCATGATTTGTATGAGAGCTATTCAAACAAACGATTATGTAATCCATGAAATAATTATAATAATATAGTCTAATTATTTTTATCTCTTTAACCTGAGTTAAAGTTCTAAAATAGTACGAATTTAAGGCATAAATGCATTTTGTCAAAAATAACTACTATAAGTATGAGTGAAGAAATATAATTTTATAAAGTCAATTTTTATTATAAAGTAAAATTATGTCTTTTTATACTAATTCTTATTATTTATATCATTTTGTTAATTTTATACAATATCAAACTATATTAGTTGTAAATTTTCTTGCCCTTTGTATATTGTTTTTTGGTTGGTGTGCATGTAAACTTGTCGACAAGGCTAAAAACCCTTCTGTACGTGTTAGTGTATATCATATTATATTGTTATGTTTATAAGTGTGAGTTCCTATAGGGAAACTTTTGTCCATTCTTAAATTAATTTTGTTAAAAGTACTTTTCAACTTATTCATAAACAAATAAGAAAACAAGTAATTAGTAAATTAATATGGTACTTTAGGATATGTCACATACTCCGAAGTCTTTGATCATAATGACGAAATCTTTTTATTTATTTTAATATTTTTCTTCTTAAATAACTAATACGATACCATATAATTGGTGATATTTACATAAAATATGACAAAAAAAACTTTGTTCCTTAAAGGGTTCAATGAATATAAAAATGCAAAGAAGTTGAACTTGTAAGTAAAGAATGCTTATAATATATTATGTGAAAAAATAATTTTTAAATAGAAAAATTATTCAAATTTTAAGAATATTTTGACATATATTATATCATAATTAATATAAATATAAATTTTTGTTTATTTAATATTTTTTTTTTTTTTGGTAATATGATTGCTTTGAGTGTATAATTATTATTATAAAAACAAAAAAAGCAAAATCAAGTTGCAATGGAAACAAAAAAAGCCAGTTAGACGGGCGAGCTATGTTTTTTCCTTTTTCTTTTTGGAAATAAATACTTACACGTTTACACGTCATTGAGATAGGAACTCCTTGAAATGTCTAAAAGAACAAATCTAATATTTCTACGTATACAATCAACACGTGCATAAGTGGCAAAAAAGGTAGAGACAATGGTTTTAAATGAGGACATTTTCGTTCACGTATTTGTCATTTATCGGTAGAATACATAGTCACATACCAAGTAGGAAATATGAGACTTCAAATCTGATATTACACTGCAAAAACAATGGACTGGACTGCTATTGGTTTATTTCTTTCACAATATACGTGAGCTGAGTTGTATTCTCCCCTTGCTACAACCATGTCCAAGGGTTTTCTTTAATCTGGTCCTCAACGGTAATGGGGCATATTAAATCCTTCTTCATATTCAACTCTACTGAGACTTTGCCTGAAAGAAGCCTGCTATATAAACTAAGGCCAAAATGAGAACCATTTGTTGCAAAGTACTACTAATAAGACTCAGCAAAAAAGATAAAACCTTTTATGACTCTGAAAGTGAAATGAAGACTTCATAATAGGTAGGGATGTTTAAAATCGGACCGATCCAATCCAACCTAAATAACCCAATCCAATTCAACCCATTTTACACGATTTTTATCGGTATAATTAATTGAGTCAGTTTGGATTTAGAATTTGCATAACTAATCTATCATGGGTTAGATCAGATCTTGAAGCTAAAGTTTTCACAAAATTTCTAACTCTAAATCCTCTTTAACTTCTGGGAAGCTCTTTCCCTGAGAAAGCAGTTACCAGACAGCATATAAATGACAGTTTTGAGTTCCAACGAAAAGCCTTGTACCTGTGAAGTAGTCTCCAATTTTGAACAAATTGACTTGGCTATTTCTGTTTCAACGCCTAAAAGGC
>JARDWI010000168.1:0-15604 GCA_029378325.1 Elaeagnus macrophylla
TATAAATATCAGTGTAATCTTTCAATTTTATAATGACTGAGAATAAGATGTCTCTCTTTAATTTTCTTATTCTTCTCTCTACTTATTTTGATTATGTCTATATAATTATTTCCGCTTCATAATTTAACTTGGTATCAAAGTAGTGTTCGATTCTTAAACACTAATATACAATTTTCAAAATTCTAGCTTTATCTACTCTCATGTTTCTGTTTGATTCAAAAAAAAAAAAAAATTACAAGTCCCTGTCAGCGCCGCCCGTCTCACGCCACCGCCTGTCCGCGCAGCCGCCTGTCTCGCGCAATCTATGGCCCAGCCACCAGTTCTCTCATCATTGCTGCCGCCACCACTTACCAATGTCGCCTCCTCTGTCCGCGCCGCCGCCACAGGTCAGTGCCGCCCCGAGTCCCCCTGTCCAGCGCCGCCCCTATGCAGCGCCAGTCACCAGCATCATGACGCCAGCCTCTGCCCTGCGCGCCTCAGCCCCGAGCGCATCAGCCTCTGCCCTGTGCGCTTCATCCCCGAGCGCATCAGCCTCTGCCGCGCGCCGCCTGTCTCCGTGCGCCGTCAGCGCACCACCAACCACACCGTGCGCTAGTCACCAGATCCACCAATCGCAGCCCAGCAGCGCCTCCACCACACCAGTCGCAACCCAGTCGCGTCGGTCACTAGTTCAGCCTATTTTACGCCACCAGCACCGTCTTCCTATGGCAGATCCCGTCGCACTTTCGTTGCTGTCGTCGATCCACCAGATCTCCACCACACCAGTTCCGTCCAATCGATCCACCAGTCATCGCGCCATGCCAGATTCGCACTCACCAGCGCCGTCCTGCGTCCACGCGGCCTCAGACCAGTCACCCACGCCGCGCATGTCTCTCCCTCACGCCGCCTATCGCACCGCGCAGTCTCTGTCCGCCTGTCGGCCTTCATCAGTGCTGCTGCCCGCGTCGTGCACCTGCCTGTCCACAGATCTGCAACCGCCGCCCAGATCTGCCGCTGCCGCCAGCCCTCTCCTCTCCAACGGTTTGACAAGTGGGCTTGGGCTAGGGTTTTATGGCTCAAGGGCTAGGGTTTTATGGAGGAAAAGAGGAAGGTGAGTGGCGGTAGATAGAAGGCAGTTGTGCAGAGGACAGGCGCGGAAGAGCGTTGCAGATCTGGCGCAGGCGAGCAGGCGGACGGGCGCGTGGAGGCAGAGGCGCGTGGGACAGGTGCGCGGAGGCAGAGGCGCGCGGTGCGGCAGAGGCACGCGGGACAGGCGCTCGGAGGTAGAGGCGTGCGGTGCTGTAGAGACGGACGGACGACGAGCTGAGAGACAGGCGCGCGGCACTAGGTTGTGGATCGGGTGGCTGGGTTGCGCGCGGCTCGTGGCGTGGCAGAGACAGGTTCGCGGAGGAGCTGCGGACTGGTGTGAGGTCATGTGACGGCTGGTGACTGACGGCGGAGATTTGCGCAGGGACGACTGGGGTGCGATTGGTGGTGTGACTTTCAGCAAATCTGACTGATGAAGCCGAAACAAGGGTTTTTTTTTTTTTTGAAAGTTGATGTGAAATAGATTAAATAGAAACGAGATAATTTAAAAAAGTGTTTGTTTGTGTTCAGGATCGAATATTGCTCTGATACCACTTAAAACCCTAGCATATCAAGCCCAAGTCCAAGCCCACATATTAAATGAAACCCTAGCCCATTTGCACCAACCCAAACCCAACCAGCCCACTAATAGTGTTTAAAAAAAAAAAAAACAACATACCAAAGCCCATTTGCACTCCTAAGCCCACATCCCAAAAAAAAAAAAAAAACAAAAAAAAAAAACAAATGGGCCAAACTTTATTGCCCGGTCAATAGTCCAATCAGCAGCAAGCCAACAGTCCAGTCAGCATAAAAAAAAAAAAGAACAGGTTCTTGGGTTCAGCGGTGTGCCTAACATGGCCGCCCTCAGCGGTGTGTCCAACATCGGTGTCTGCTAATGCGAGGGGGAGTATTGAGGAGTCACACATCGGCCAGGGATGGTCCTTCCGCTATTAGAGCAGGTTCTTGGATTCAACGGTGTGCCTAACATGGCCGCCCTCAGCGGTGTGTCCAACATCGGTGTCTGCCGATGTGAGGGGGAATGTTGAGGAGTCCCACATCGGCCAGGGACGGTCCTTCCGTTATATCATTAGGCTCGGTGGATTTATTTTCTATGGATATGTGGCAGTTGTACTTTCTAGCAGACATCAATTGTAGACGACAGGGGGAGTTTTGTTATAGTCATCTACAGTCATCTACAATTGAGCACATTGACTTCTTCTATGCACGTTGGCTTCATCATGGTGTAGTTTTTGTCCGGGGCTTCATCATCAGTGTTATCATTAAGGGCTTCATCATCAGTGTTATCATCAAGGGTTTCATCATCAGGGGCTTCATCAGGGAGGTTGTCACTAGCATCATCTGCCATACATATACCCCACCATCATCTCCATCACTATTGTCTGTCATCTCAATTTAGCAGCAATCGTTTTCAACCACGGCCCATCAACGCCGTTCTCTGTCACAATGTCGTTTGTCAATTTCACGACTGTTAGTATCGACCTGTTTTCACCACAGTTGCCTTCAAGGATTCACGACTGATGGTATCAGTCTCAATTTAACCTCACTATTCAAGTTGGGCATGTGTGATATTTATGCTCCAATTTGTGGGGGAAAGTTAAAGACTGTCTTTTTGTCAAGCTTACGACTTCGTAGCCGCATTTTCTAGAATGATCAACGACCCACTGTCGTTTTCTAGAATGTTCAACCGGCCTACCGTCGTATGTCATCATCACCAATTTCAGATTGGTGTCTTCCTGTCAAGCTTATGTCTTCGTAGCCGTGTTTTCTAGAATGATCAACCGACCCACCGTCGTTTTCTAGAATGGTCAACCGGTCTACCGTCATATGTCGTCATCACCAATTCCAGATTGGTGTCTTCCTGTCAAGCTTACGACTTCGTAGCCGCATTTTCTAGAATGATCAACCACCCACTGTCGTTTTCTAGAATGTTCAACCGGCCTACCGTCGTATGTCATCATCACCAATTTCAGATTGGTGTCTTCCTGTCAAGCTTATGTCTTCGTAGCCGTGTTTTCTAGAATGATCAACCGACCCACCGTCGTTTTCTAGAATGGTCAACCGGTCTACCGTCATATGTCGTCATCACCAATTCCAGATTGGTGTCTTCCTGTCAAGCTCTCGACTTCGTAGCCGCATTTTCTAGAATGTTTAACCGACCTATCGTCGTTTTCTAGAATGGTCAATCGGACTACCGTCGTGTGTCATCATCGTAGCCGCGTTTTCTAGAAAGATCAATCGACCCGTCGTCCTTTTCTAGAAAGGTCAACCGGCCAATGTTTTGCTTATTTTTATTTATGTTATCCAATCTGAACATAAATTATGTTCAGCTTGAGGGGGAGTATTGAAATAGTTTAATATTATCTATTAGATATTAGATAATTATTATAATGTTTCTCTATTAGTTTAGGAGTCTTATTTAGAGTTATATTAGGATTAGGATTCTAGTTTATTATCGCTATAAATATCAGTGTAATCTTTCAATTTTATAATGACTGAGAATAAGATATCTCTCTTTAATTTTCTTATTCTCCTCTCTACTTATTTTGATTATGTCTATATAATTATTTCCGCTTCATAATTTAACTGAGCTAGACAATTACATTCTCTTGGCACCCAATTAGCAAAGAAATAATTAAACTTTTCCATCAATGGCTTGACTTCATCCAAGAATTGTTTAGCCCATGAAGTAGAATTTGGTAATTCCATGAAGTAATCTACCACAACCTTACAATCCACTTCTTTCACAATTGATTGAAAATGTATTGCTACAGCTAAACCAACAGCCAATGACCAAGCACGGGCCTCTGCTATCTCTTCATTTTCTACTTGCGGGCATGTACACCATATACCCAGCACATTTGCAAATAAATCCCTTGCCACTACAGCCAAGAACCCAATTCCCTCTATGAAGTTGGCATCAAAGTTGAACTTCACCAAAACATATGGAGGTTTACACCATTTCTTACATATATGATTAGGCATATTACAAACCTCTTTCAAATTTTGGCAACTCTTATCTCCCAGCCACTTAAATTCTTCGAAAGTTCGAATAGCAATTTCTACACCTATTTGAATGGTATGCTCAACATTCTTAATACTTTATCATTTCTAAATCTCCAAATCGTCATCCAAATTATTGTTATTGGACTAACTTCAGCCTCCTGAGAAAAGTAGATAGTGGTTGTAAACAAAACTCCACAAAAGACACAATATCCAGATTACGAAAACACAGCAGGTCCACTACCCCAAACCAAGCTTTCCATTACGCTAAACAAACATCACACCTAAGAAACAAGTGTTTCAGTCTTTCACTTTCTTGTCCACACAGAGTGCATGAAACATCAATTTCTGGATATAACTTCTTTAAATTATGTCATAGAGCAATAGCATTTGCGTAAATTTTCCAAAGAAATATTTTGTGTCTCTCATGAAGTTTCGCTTTCCACAGAAGTCTCCAAACTGGTCTTACTCCAACATCAAAACATTCCTTTACCAATAAACCATATGTTGATTTAACAGAGAACAAACCTGACTTATTTGGAACCCAAATAAATTTATTTGAAAATAAATATTCTAGCTCCTGAGTCTACTAATCACTGTCACCGTCGTTTCATCAAATATTATTTGAATTAATGGCAATCCCTCCAGTGAAGTGTTCTGCTATATTTCTCATACCTTTTTTCAAAGCAGGTCTAAAATTGCTAGAATCAAGAATCCAAGAATGATTCAACACACTAAGTGTGTGCTTGGTAGAGTGTAAAGAGACATGTAATGTAATTGATTCAGCACATTACATTGTTTGATTTGTTCAAACACATGTAGTGTAATGTAATCAATTACATTAGAAATTGTAATAAGGATTGCACACTTCATTACACTGAATGGGATTACATTACGTGTTGAACAGTAAATTTTTTTTTTTCTGCTCGCGTCGCCCAGTTTCCCCCCGTCCGTCCGTCGCGTCCCTTCCTTGAGCTGGCGGCGTCGTCGTCCAGCCGTCCAGCTCGTCATCCCGTCTCGTCCACCTCGGCATCTGTCGTCATCCCGTCAACACCAGACCATACCAGCCATCGCGAGCATCCTCAGCCATCGCGAGCGTCACCAGCCATCGCGTTGTCATCCAGTCCGCGTCGCCGTCCAGCCCGTCGCCCAGTTTCCTCAGCCATCGCCAATTTTTTTTTTAAATTATTTTTTTTCTTTCTGAAATTGTTTAAATTGTTTTTTTTCCTCATTATTAAATTTTTTTTTCCTCAGTATTAAATTTTTTAAAAAAAAAATTTTCCCTCAGTATTAAATTGTTTTTTTTGTCCATTTTTTGTGATGAATTTTTTTTTTGTTAATTTATGTAATTAATTAAAATTTATTAATTATTGTTATTTTTTTGTTATAATGAAATTTTTTTTGCTAAATTAATTTTTTTTGTTATTAATTTATGTGATTAATTAAAATTTATTAATTGTTGTAATTTTTTTTATATTCCATTACATTACAGTTGTCAAATCAAACACTGTAATACTGATTCTTTTTTTTATTATAGTGACTAAACCAAACACTATAATCGTAATACTGATTTCTTTACATTACATTCTATTATAATTACGATTATATTTAGCAAATTAAACGCCACTTTATAGCTAAGTTCTTCCATCACCTATTTGAATACACATTTCCCGAGAAAGTTCTTCCTAGTGCCACATATTCCTTTCCAGACATATGGCTAAGGTCACAATTTTCTAAGTTATGTTATCAGCTTCTGTTATGGAATCTAACGAAAAAGGTCATACTTAACATTAGGGATGGCAATTTATTTTGGAGCTTGATTGCCTTGATTAAAAAACACTAATTAAATTAAAATTCAAGCTAAGTTTAAATAAACTCAAATAACTCGAAAAAAATCAAGCTAGATTGAGCTAAATTTATGTCAGTTCTTTAACTCGAAATAAAATAAAAAAATTATTTAAAAAAAAAATACTATATTAAAATTAAAACAGCTTTCTATGTTTTAGTCATTCTTTTTTCTTCCATTTTCTTCTAAAAATAAACCGATAATAAATGAATAGATATAATTATTTATTTTGTCACATTATTATGTTACATTCTGTTGATATCGAGTTTTTTTAGACATTTTTTAGGATTAGAAGTAATTGCTTTTTTTGTCAACATCAATGATTGATTGTACTTGTATCTTTCCTTATTGCAAACCTCATAATAGAGCACACATTGTTAGAATGTCATACTACTATAGGACGTGGCGGCCTTTGACTTTCTATTACTTGAGTAAGTACGGGTAGTTGGCAAAGAAAGAGAAGACTAATGTCTCTTCTTGTGATCTAGAGAGTAGAGAAATATTGTGTCTATGTGATGTTCATGAGTAATATTCGATGTCAGATGTGAGAGAGATGTGTTGTGAAATGTGCATGGTGAATATATATAGGAAAATATTCTATTTATTAATGACTCTTATCCGCTATGATAGACTTACTTTTTTGTTGGAGCTATCCTACCATAATTATCTCTTTATTGAATAATTACGAGATAATTATGATTCTGTCATTTTGATCGATATTTATTTAGTAGTTATGCTATATGATGCCTCAACGCCTATTGGGCTGAGCTGCAAGTTAATTGTTGACTAAGACCTCTCATATTGTACCACGTGTGTACATTTACATCCAACATTTTTTTTGGGTTATATGCTGTCATGACCCCCTATTTATTAAAAATCTGATATGACCCCCTCCACTTGATTTTTTTACATATTATGACAAAAATGCCCTTAATAACCCATCAGTTGGACGACTGTCCAACTCACCTCAACAGAGTTGGACATGTGTCCAACTGAAAACCAGAGGAGTATATTTTAGAGGACACATATGTCCACTCGCCGGAGCTCAGTTGGACGACTGTCCGGCCGGCGACCTCACTCGCCGGAGTTCAGTTGGACACATGTCCAACTAGACTGCTCAGAATTGGACGACTGTCCAACTAGCAGAATTTTGATTGGCCGACAACCCCACTCGCCGGAGCTTAGTTGGACACATGTCCAACTGAGTTGGACGTATGTCCAACTGATCGAATTTTGATTGGGCGATGACCCCACTCGCCGGAGCTCAGTTGGACGCATGTCCAACTAAAAACTACAGAGTTGGACGTATGTCCAACTAAAAACCAACGAGCTTATTTCAACAGAGTTGGACATTTTTTCAACAGAGTTGGACGTACGTCCAACTAAAAACCAATGAACTTATTTCACTCGCCGGAGCTCAGTTGGACGACTGTCCAACTGATCAAATTTGTTATACGAGCTCCAGTACACCACAAATTCTGAGCATCATAATTTAATTATATGATACTAAGAAAGTAGAGCAGACAAATTGCATAAACAAGCAATCAAATGAGAAAATACAAATACAAACTTTGACCACTCAAATTGCAGACAGTGACTTTCTATTAGAAAGGGGGAAATCACAGAAGCATGACACAAGCGCACTGTAGTGCAAGTTATCCACAACTAAATGCCAGATTACTCACACAGTGAAATCCTCAATTCTCTCAAACATTATACATATTGCAATTGCATGGGAGTGAATAATAAATTCGTTTCTTCTCCAACGCATTCTCAGGAATCAAATGGAAACTAAAGGTAAAATAATCATAAAACTTTTCAAATTTGACGCTAAAAATCAAAATTTATGCTACCACACAGATCTGCTGAGATGTGCTGAAATATGCTACCACACAGATCAAAATTTATGCTACCACACAGATCTGCTGAAATATGCTGAGATGGAAAAGAAAACGAACTAGTTGTCATAGCAACAGATCTGCGAGCAATAGCCAAAAGGCAACAACTCACCTCTGTTTTACTTGTTGACGTTGTTTATTTCGAATCCATAGTAGATCCTGTAATACGGATTTATAGACAGAGAGGAACAAGGAGTGATGGTAGATCTGAGATTGCGACGGAAATGGGGAATGTTTAATGGTGTGGATCTGCCTTGCCGTAGTGAACCCCCAAAATTCTCACGCCTGGCCTAACGGCAATGGTGGTGAGGTCGCAATTGGAAAATGATGCAGTGGGGGTAAATTTGGAATATGTAATTTGGTGTCCATCTTAGATTAAAAGTATTAAAAGGGGGTCATATGAGCCTATTTCCCTAGTTTTTTAATATTGACGCTTTTAGCATTCAAATTTACACATCTCTTTAAACCAAAAAGAATTATACTCATCTTTTATTTTAATTAGTATTATGAAGTCAATAACAAAAAAAATATATATTATGAATTTTTTATATTTAAACAGATTAGCCATTAGTCTTTGCAATAAAACTTTAAATATTTTACCAATCTGTATTGTGCTATTATATTTTTAACTAATGCAATCCTGCATTATACAATAGTAAAATTTGTGTTATAGTGACATTCGGTGTTGTTTGAAACCTTCATTGTTTTATAAATACTTGTATATTAATAATATGTGTAAAAAAGTTATTAAAAGTTTGGATCATTTTAAACATGTCGGTTTGTATTTAATTTATGCATGAACTCACTTTTTTTTTTTTCAAGTTAAATTCGATTTAAATCAGTGTTTAATTAATTTAAATTAGATTAATTTAAATTAATTTAAATAGGTATAACTCACACAAAATTTTATATCTACTTAAGATGTGACCCAACTTAATTACACTTTATACCAAAATATTTGGAGTTCTTACAATGTTTTCATGATTTACGTAAACATATCTATAATTAAAAATGTTGAGGATAAATAAAGAAAAATAAGAATTATTTAAGAGCTTCAAGTTAATTATTTCTTAAAAGCAAATTGTTTTTTCCTTCCTGCATCAATTTTTCGTAATGATGACAAGTTAGGGCAGAGCCATAAATTTTTTTTTAGGGAGGTTAGTTTTTTTTATTTTATATAAAATAAAAAATTAGTAAAAATTATAGTAAATTATATTTAATTATTTAATTTAATACTAAATTTTTGAAGTCATGTTATAATAGAGATATAGAGTTAACATTTAAAAAATATAGAATTAATACATTATAATTAATTTGTAACAAAAATTAAATAAAATATGACAAATTAATACGTATTAGTATCATTCATATATAAAAAAATCATTAGCATAAAAATTTAGACAAATAAAAAACTCAATCAAATACATCAAAATTTATAATTGTTAAAATTAAAATTAAAAGAAATATATAAAAATGTAAAAAGTAAAACAATAAAACAAGATAAGACTTAATAAAAACAACGTATGCTAATATACTTATAAATAACATAAGAACGACTAATAATAATAAAAATAATAAAATTTTTATACAAAAAAATTTCAAATAAATTCTAAAAAATTATTAAAATAAAATGTCAAATAATATAATCTTAGATAAACTTAAAACTTATCTTGAAATGAAATATAAAAAATATACAAACTTAAAAGCTTTAGTGTGAAACTTATCTTATACTTTTTTTTTTAATTTTATTATTATGATGTTGAGTTTAAAGTTAAATATTTAAAAAAAAAAAATTGGATTATCACATTTGAGATTTTTTTTTTACATAATATATGACTACAATTTTATTTATCTTACTAATAGTTACCAAATTTATAAAAAAAATCAGTATATATTTAACATTTTATTTATAATTCATGTCATTTTTATTCATGTATTTATTAAATATTATTAATATATATGAATATATGTACATAAAAATAAAAAATAATATATTATTATAAATAAAATATTTATTTAATATTAAAAATACATATGTAACTAATTTTTATAAAAAAAAAAAATTGATTAAAGCTGGAGTCTTGTCTAGCACAAAAGAAGCTCCGCCCATGATGACAAGTAACATTTTTTTTTATGTGATGATCAAGTAAATAACATTTAAATCGTCACGTCTTAAATATCAAAATTTACTTTGAAGAAAAGGGTTGAAGTATTTGAAATTGCACATTAATTGTAGTGACTAGTGTGCATCATTTGGACGTGACATGCATTTGAATCGAAGGAAGTTGTTATTCTCTAAATGTTACTGTTAACATCAGTGTATGTTTAATTCTAATTCCAAATTATTTTTGTTAATTTTGTGCCACTATGGTACATTGAGCATAAGGAGACAATTAAATGGCTAATTATAGGATCATGCATTTGTGCTTATATGTATACTAGTGTAATTGCATTGATACATATGAATATTGTATTATTATGTGTATTGGGCCTTTTGGAGTTGCTGATGTATCAATTGGGCTACTGTTTTGTATTATGTTTTTTCAGGCCCGTGGATCTGTTAAGCGTTTTGGACCGAAGGGCAATCTGTTCAATTACCTGGACGTATATATATTTACCCGTGCTAGGGTTTTCCATTTGGTGTGCTCTGGCCATTCTTGTTCTCTCTTGCGCCGCTTCTTCTCTTCATCTCATTCTCTGTTCTTCCCTGGGATTTCATCACCTAGGGTTTCTTGTTTTCATTCCCTGTGTAATCTGTGCATATTAGTGTTGTGTCTGTAATTTTGTGTGAGTTCAAGAGCTGGTTAGTGAAATTTGTGTTCACGATTGGTGTTAGGTTTTACCTCTGTATTCGTTCTTGATGGTTTACTCACTGTACAAAAATTCTCTATTAATGGATATGATTTTACCCTTTCGCAATGGATTAGGCTGTGTAGTATAGGGGTTGAACCACTTAATTTTTGGTGTTCATATTTTACTTTATTCTTTCTGCAAATTTAAAGCTTTGTTGGTGTGTTAGGGTGTGGATTTCGTAACAAAGTGGTATCAGAGCACACGGTGTTAGGGTTGTTTGGCCTTCGCTACTTTAGAAGAGTACCGAACTCCCTAGATCCATACATTTCTTGTGTTTCTTGGATATTCTGGGTTCACTTGAATCTTGACTCTGAGTTATTTTCTTGAGTGATTCAGAAACTAGGTTCTTTCTAGGGTTTCTGAATTCCAGAAGAAAATCTAGACTCTTCGACTTCTACGACTCAAAACAGGGGGTTTCTTAATCTCTTTACTTACTCTCCACTTTAAATTTGTTTATTATGAATACTCAATATAAGTTTAATCTTTTCGATGGTTCAGGTGATTATGTTCTTTGAAAACGGAAAATGAAGGCATTTTTGGTCCAACAAGAACTTCATGGAGCAATTGATCCTGATGACTTACCTGAAAAAGCCTTTGAGGCTGAAACGAAAAAGATTATAAAAAAGGCTTACTCTACTATAGTACTTAATCTGTCTGATAAAATCCTTAGAGAAATCTCTAAGGAGACTACTACAGAGAAGGTGTTTTTTAAATTTGACTCTATTTACCTTACTAAATCTTTGTCTGGAAAAGTTCATTTGAAACATAAATTCTATACTTTTAAAATGGATTCATCTAAGGATCTTGAACAGAATCTTGATGATTTTAAAAGATTAACCTCTGACTTAGATGATATTAATCATAAGGTTGAGGATGAGACTCAAGCAATCATCTTGTTAAATTCTTTACCTGATAAATATAAGGAAGTTAAAAGTGGTATAATGTATGGTAGAGATAATTTGACTCTTGATCTTGTTGTGTCTAACTTAAGGTCAAAAGACTTAGAAATTAAAGACAAAAATGTTTCTAGTGATAGCCTGTTTGTTAGAGGTAGGACAGAAAAGAAGGAAACGGGCTTTAGAGGAAAGTCTAAACATTGGTCTAAGTTTAGAAATAAGAAACATGTGAAATGTTACTTCTGTAAAAAGGATGGTCACTATAGAAATGAGTGTCCTCTTAGGAAGGGTAAGAAATTTGAAAAATCTGAGATAGGCACTGACAGTGAGACAAATCTTGTTTCTGATGGCTATGAGAGTTCTGAAGTGCTAACTGTTAGCTCCTCTAGGTCTGAAACAGATTGGATTCTAGATTCAGGTTGTACATATCACATGACTCCCTTTAGACACTGGTTTAATGGTCTTAAAGAAGTAAACTGTGGTAAAGTTTTACTAGGTGATGACTATGAGTGTCAGGTTAAAGGTGTAGGCTCTGTTAAACTGTCTTTGCATGATAGTACAGTTAGGGTTCTAGATGATTTGAGGTTTGTCCCTAATCTTAAGAGAAATTTGATCTCACTAGGCCCTTTAGATGCTTCTGGTTACACTGTTAAGGTTGAAAATGGAATAATGAGAGTTATGAAGGGTTCTCTTAGTGTGTTTAAGGCTGTCAGAGTTAATGGCTTGTATATATTGCAAGGTTGTACACTAGATTTGAAGGGTAAGGCTAGTGTTGCTTCATCCACTGGAGGTGCTACTTTATGGCATAGGAGGTTAGGACATGTAAGTGAAAAAGGGCTAATAGAACTTTCAAAACAGGGTGTGTTAGATAGTGATCCCTTAGGAACCTTAGAATTCTGTGAACACTGTGTGTTTGGTAAACAAGTCAGAATTAAGTTCCCTAAAGGTCAACACTCCTCCCTGCATGCACTAGAATACATTCACTCAGACCCAGGCCCCACTCAATCCCTAGGAGGAAATAAGTACTTTCTTTATTTGGTTAGAAGGGTTTGGACATACTGTTTGAAGTCAAAAGATGAGATTTGTTACTTTTAAACAATGGAAGACTCTTGTTGAAAACCAAAAGGGTAGTAAGGGTAGTAAGGTTAAAGTACTTAGAACTGACAATGGCTTAGAATTTTGTAATGAAATCTTTGATACATACTGTAAAAATCAAGGGATTGGGAGACATAGGATTGTAGCTGGAACCCCTCAGCAAAATGGACTTGCTGAAAGGATGAATAGAACCATTCTTGAAAGAGTTAGGTGCATGTTATCTCTATCTGGCCTACCCAAACACTTTTGGGCAGAGGCTGTTAACACAGCTACATACCTTATAAATAGATGCCCCTCCTCTGCCATAGGACTCAAAATACCTGAAGAAATCTGGAAAGGAAAATCTGTTGACTATAGTAATCTAAGAACCTTTGGCTGCATTACTTATAGTCACATAAATCAAGGTAAACTTCAAGCAAGATCACTAAAATGTATTTTTATTGGGTATCCTCTAGGAGTTAAAGGTTATAGGCTTTGGTGTCCTTCTTTAAGAAAATGTATTACAAGTAGAAATGTCATTTTCTGTGAATCAAAGTTCTATTCAGATTTAAAGTTAGATAAAAATACTTTGGTAAATTCTGATACCTCAATTGAGGTGGAGGTAGATGCCATCCCTCACAATGATGTGAATACTGATATTGAGGTGGAGGCACCTGCAGCACCTCAATTTCAAAATACCCAATCTGGTGATCCAGATTTCAATAATGATGATGGATCTACCGAGGAAACAAGTGTTCCTCATGGCAGTTCCCCTGAACTGAAAAACTATCTTCTTGCTAGAGATAGATCCAGAAGGACTTCCAAACTCCCTCAAAGGTATATGGACTCTTTAATAACAACTGAATCTGAGAATGTTGACATTATTGCATATGCATTATCTGTTGCTTCTGATCTTGATGATTTTGAACCAAAATCTTATGTTGATGCTTTAAATGCTCCTGATGCTTTAGAATGGAAAAATGCTATGCTTGATGAAATAAATTCTCTTAACAAAAACAGAACCTGGATTTTGGTTGAAAAACCTAAAAATGTCAAAATTCTTGGCTGTAAATGGCTGTTTAAAAGAAAACTTGGTATTAAAAATTCTGAACCTGCCAGATTTAAAGCTAGATTAGTAGCTCAGGGTTTTGCTCAAAGAAAAGGAATTGATTTCAATGAAATTTTTTCTCCTGTTGTTAAATTCACCTCCATAAGAATCTTATTATCCATTGTAGTTCAATTTGATATGTTTCTTGAACAAATGGATGTTAAAACTGCTTTCTTGCATGGTGACTTGGATGAAGAAATTTTTATGACTCAACCTGAAGGGTTTATTAAAAAGGGCACTGAAAATCTTGTTTGTTTACTTAAGAAATCCTTATACGGTTTAAAGCAGGCCCCTAGACAATGGTATAAGAAATTTGATACTTTTATGTCTAATATAGGATTTGAGAGATGTGATTATGATAACTGTGTTTACTTTAATCTTCAAAATGTTTTAAGTCCTGTTTACTTATTACTTTATGTTGATGACATCCTCATTGCTTGCAAAAACATTTCTGAAATTGATTTTTTAAAATCAAAATTAAATAAACACTTTGAAATGAAAGACTTAGGTCCTGTAAAAAGAATCTTGGGGATGGATATAACTAGACAGCATGGTCTATTACATCTATCCCAACAATCTTATTGTGAAAAAGTATTAAAAAGATTTTCAATGTCTGAATCAAAATCTGTTTGTGTGCCATTTGGTTCCCACATAAAAATTTCCATTAATGACTGTCCTGTCTTTGATTCTGATAAACAATTTATGACCAGAGTACCATATTCTAATGCTGTGGGCTCACTCATGTATGCAATGGTCTGCACAAGGCCTGATATTGCACATGCTGTGAGTATGGTTAGTAGATATATGTCTAATCCTGGAAAGCCTCACTGGCAGGCTGTAAAATGGATATTAAGATATTTGAAAGGCTCTACTAATGTTGGCTTGTTATTTAAAAGAACCTCTAATGATATTCCTATAGTATCTGACTATACTGACTCTGATTTTGCAGGTGATAAGGACAAAAGAAAGTCTCTATCTGGCTATATTTTTACTGTCTATGGAAATGCTGTATCCTGGAAGGTAAATCTGCAATCTGTGGTTGCACTTTCCACCACAGAGGCAGAATTCATTGCCTGTACTGAAGCTGTCAAGGAAGCCCTCTGGTTAAGGGGCTTCACTAGGCAACTTAACTTGGTGAAAAATGATGCTATTGACACTGCTGTGACAATCAATCTGCCATTCATTTGTCAAAACACCCTATGTTTCATTCTAGGTCAAAGCATGTAGATATTAAAATGCATTTTATTAGGGATGTTGTGTCACAAGGTTTGATTCATTTAGATAAAGTCTCCACTGAGGATAACCCCTCAGACATGCTAACAAAATCAGTACCACAAACCAAACTCAAGCATTGCTTGAATCTGGTTAGAGTAGGTCAACCATAGGCATTAGAATTGAAAGGGTAAACTGAATTCATATCCATAAACTGCATAGTGTCAAGGTGGAGATTGTTAATTTTGTGCCACTATGGTACATTGAGCATAAGGAGACAATTAAATGGCTAATTATAGGATCATGCATTTGTGCTTATATGTATACTAGTGTAATTGCATTGATACATATGAATATTGTATTATTATGTGTATTGGGCCTTTTGGAGTTGTTGATGTATCAATTGGGCTACTGTTTTGTATTATGTTTTTTCAGGCCCGTGGATCTGTTAAGCGTTTTGGACCGAAGGGCAATCTGTTCAATTACCTGGACGTATATATATTTACCCGTGCTAGGGTTTTCCATTTGGTGTGCTCTGGCCATTCTTGTTCTCTCTTGCACCGCTTCTTCTCTTCATCTCATTCTCTGTTCTTCCCTAGGATTTCATCACCTAGGGTTTCTTGTTTTCATT
>JARDWI010000169.1:0-15353 GCA_029378325.1 Elaeagnus macrophylla
TTGGGAATAAGGAAATAGATGTGCGTTTGGTACGGTAATATGGATCCGTGATTGCCGTGAAAGGAGGCAGTAGCCGCTTTGAAAGCTTGACCATGTGGTTACGGATTCAGAATGATCATGAGCACTGGGCGGGTGGATGAGGGGAGTTCTAGACACTATTGTGGGCTGGGAAGAGTCTTGTCTTACGTATCGCTGCATTCGTGATGTGTGCCGTGAAAGGAGTTTGCGCATCAGTGGAAACACCGAAGTAGTCACGAGATGATGCAAGGTGAAATGCAAGTGAGGTAATATGTGTTTCTTTGTTGTGGTGGTTGGAGTTGGTTAAGTCCTCCGAGGGAAACTATGCCTAGCGCCATGCGTCGTAGGTGCATCCTCCTGTCTACTGCCCTGCCAAACGCCTGCAGTGGTCCTTGGTAGAATAATGAAATGGAAGAAGGGAAAAAACTGGTATATCATACAACAGAAAAGAAAGATAACGCTCCATGTAAATGCTTAACCCGTGTGCTCCAATACTATCCCTAATCGCAAAGCCGAAGTCGAAGAGTGTTTCCGGCACACTTGTCGCTAAGTCGCTGATGCGGGAATGATTTCGTTTAATGTCATGATGGTGTGCGTTCAGACGATGAACGCCAAGTGCTCGCCGGCTATTGCGCTCTTTGCGATGATGAGGATGAGTTGAGCTGGAGAGCGATGCGAAGGAGTTGGTCATTGCCGAGTAGGCAGCCGATGGCAGGCCGTTGGTTGATGATGTGGATGAAGCGCTGTTGCTGCGGACTTGTAGGTTGAGTGTGTGGCAGCTATCGCATCGTCCGTTCATAGCGTTGCAGCGGCCCCTGCATCCTCGCTCGTAGTTGGCGCAAGAGAACATTGTGGCTTTGAGTGTCGGAGATGTGCCGAGTGTTTGTGGTGATGGTGTTGAGTAGTGTGTGGTGATGTCTTTGAGTAGTGTGTAGTGGTGTGCGAGTGACTTTGTAGCGTGCTGGACTTAGGCAAGTCTTGAAGCCGCGGGTGGACTTCGTAATATATGCGCCGAAGGGTGATGAATGCCCGATGATGTAGCCAGCAAATTCAAGATATGCAGGGCAATAATTGCGTATTTGGGCGTTAGAGTAGCCGTAATCGATGGTGTCCGTTGGCGTGTCTTGGTAGCGTGCGGATGGGTCCAATAATAGTGTGGAGTGCCAAATGGAGTTTAAGTGAAGATGCCCAAGTTCTGCAGTTGCACGGTGGGTGGCTTGCTTATAGCTGTGAAGAGCAGATTAAGAATTGCGGGTGCGTTTCATAGACTTGGAAAAGATAGGTGGAAGATCAGGTGTGACGATGGCAGCCGCAACTCTTATGACAGTTGACGCGTCCAGAAGATGTGTGTGTCATGGCAGATTATACAGTGGAGAGGCCCGAGGCCAGAATGTCCGTGGCCAGTGCGTTCTTACTCAATGTCAAGGGTCTCCTCTTACGCATGCTCGAGACCCTTTCCTGGTTGTTCATCACGCCGGCCTAGCGTCCAAACCTTGTTTTGGCTTCCCGTCAATTCCGGCATTTGCTGTAGCCTGCATACCTCCTCCTACGCACTCGGTGACGCTCAGCCACCACGGCTACTATTCCCAGCGGCCGCCAGCAAGTTGGCTGCATCACGCAGACTACGTACGAGCGTGCGATTCAGCACCCAAACGGCCATGTTGTCTTTACAAGGACAGGGACGGCAAACCTCGTTTCAAACAAATTCTGGAAGGCGGCTTAAAGTGGGCGGCATCTCGGACATCAGGCGAAGAATTGCACGGCCCACTTCATCCGTGCACTCGTCAGCACCCAAGAAAGCCACTCGCGAAAAGCCCACACATGTCGTTAGCTTGACACAATTCAGCCCTCTAACGATTACGTGGTGCTGCAGTTGTACCCTACGTGAGGCAGTAATCATGGCGCATGTGTGCCATGTGGTCCCTCCGCTGCTGCCTCAGAACATGATAAGCCGGTCAGTCAGACACGGCTCCGGAAACATGTGCGTGCGGTGCGGGTTTACGGGCTTAAGCTTGCGACACCGATAAGATAGCGTACCTGGTATCAGAAGACGCTGGAGTGGAGTACGGAGTCCGCGTTCGAGACTTTTTGCTTTTATGATGATCTGCGCCCAAACGCACGCAAGTCGAAATCGCCTCACGGTCAAAGATTTCTCCATCACGACATCTGGCCTGATTGTGGAGGATGCAAATTGCTGTAATCGCGAAATCGGTGGAAGCTTCGACTCTAAACGAGAATGCGAGTGGTTCGCAGTAGCTCGTCCGAAACGCCTGATCTGCAACGGTTTATTAAAGCGTCCGGTCCATCCGCACCCACCAAGCGTAGTCGGGACTCAACAACATTTGCCTACGGATTAACTCTGTACCCCGAATTTCGCCCTTTCAGCCTTGTGGAGGCCAGTGGGCTGGATGATCATCTTGCAGATCCATCGCTTATAGTATTGAAGAGCCCAGAAGCCGATTGTGCTCAACGACATTATGAAACATGTGAATAGTGTGGGTGACTCACAGCACATGTGCTGGTGCATTGTTGTACGCAGAGCCACGTACTTTGTTCACCGGAAGGTGCTGCAATGCCATGGTCCAGGGTTACATCTCGTCACGTTCTTGTCCCATGAATTTACGTTACAACAGTGCCTTGAGCTAATCACGCTTTCAGAAGTACTTGCTTCGCTGTAACGAAAACTTGATCTGCAAGTAGCGTGCGGTCGCATGGTAAGTACGTGGAAAAGAAAGGGTGCCAGATCCACTTGCATATCGATAGCTGGTACTTCTGATGGAAACTAACAACTTCCCACGTGGCGTTTTTGATTGGAGTACCTGTGGTTAAAGAATAGCCTCGTTGTTTCAAGCGAGACTGTCGTACCTTGCTTTTCGCAAACCGACATCTTTAAAGGCAGAAGGGGTTCCAGGAAACAAACGACTCCATTTGTATTCTCCACTGCCCGCTACGATCTAGGTATCGAACGAAATGACCACACCTAATGCCACAGTCCGAGCCCTCGCCCCTCCCCCCCTTTCTGAAGTTACTTCTGAAGCTACCATGGGAGCTCAGAAAAAACATCTATTATCGGGCGATGCGTCCAGAAGACCTCATTTCCCAGTGTCAGCCTCTAAACCTTAGCGCAGCAGATTTTCGACATAGTGGCAACCCATTATGCTTGGAGTGGCTCGAAGAGTTCTGTCGCACAGATGAAGCCACCCGTATCGACGTTTCCTCTGTTCTACTACAGACAACCAGGCTGTGTCTTTTCAGCCCTGTGGAAGTGGAGCGGTTTAGCTTGTTTCTAGAAAGCTTTCCTAAAGCTGACAACCAAGGCTTTGCTGCAGTTCGTGATCTCAACTTCCAGCTCTTCGGTTGCCCACCGACCCCAGTGCTGGAACGACAACGTATACATTGAATTCATGAAGCGATGTACAGAACTAAGACAGGTCCAGCTAAAGTTCGAAGTTGAATATATGACCATAGACTCGTGTACATGGCCGAAAACCTGAAACAGCCGCCAACAACACTATGGTCTTTTGATCAGGACGCGCATCAGGAGACTGGAGGACATCATTTCGATGTATCGGTTGACAGAAGTTCTGAAGCTAGAGAAGTTGAACAGACTAACAGTTAAAGCCTGGCCTAGGATTAGAGTGAGTGATCGACAGGCTATGCAGGACGTTCTGGTCGATTGCACGCCGCTGATCGAGAGTTTGGTGCAGTGGCTTGAAAGGGGCTTCGCGGCCCAGGACAAAAACCGTTGCTGTTAGTTACGTGGAAGCTAGCAGTCCAGGTTTAAGATGGAGTAGGCGCATGTGAAGATGTAGCTATTGAAGCTCTTGACCCAAGTTTGACAGGTCAAATTAAAACATGCCATCGGTGGGCACGCCGTAATTCAATTTATGCCGTATACAGTCTCTCGAATTTTCTGAAAGCTGATTCCGCTATTCTTGCTCTTTCTGGGTGTCGTTGCATATCAGACGTGTCGCAGAGTGAAAGCGTAGTATGACGTGGAAGATGAAGATGGCTGGTCTCCAGACTAGTTGACACGACCAATGACTAAGCGGCGCCGCTGGCTCGTTTGCCGTCTAATCCCAGCCAGCCCTTACCAGCCTCATTTATCCTACCGACCGAGCGCATTCGCAACACCATCGTCGCTCAACCATTTTTGACCATTATCGCCATTGCTGCATCCGCGCGCATTCTGGGGACCCACTTTTGACATTGCCGGCGCGCTCTCCCCGCCACGCGCATCGACTTGTTCGCGACGCGTCGACGTAAACAACAGCGCGACTCCTCCATCACCCCACCCACCAACTGATCGACTCAACCACGACCATGTTTCTTCCAGAGGATCTCCTCTTCAAGCAGGGTGCCCTTGCGCACGTCTGGCTTGCCTCGAACCAGCAGAAGAAGCTTACCAAGGCCCAAGTGCTGCAGCACATGATCCCAGAGAGTTGCGAGGTCATCATCCGGCCAGAGGTGGCTGCTGGCGGTCCACTTGCGTTGCGGTTGAACGCGCAGCTGCTTCTTGGTGAAGTGCGCATCTACAGCAAGAAGGCGACCTACCTCCAGGATGACTGTCAGGAAGCCTTGTGGAAGATCAAGATGGTAAGTTCCAGCTTTGCTTGCGTGGCATGACCACTTCTGACCTGGCATACAGGCCTTCCGTCCTGGAAACATCGACATGCCCTCTCAGACTCATGTCGCCAACCCCACCAACCTGATACTGCCAGACCAAATCACCCGATCTGGATTTGTTGGCTCCCATGCCCGACCCATCATTCCTTCTATCGCAGCCGCTTGGTGGCAACCTCGATCTTGGCAACACCACAGCCCCCGATTGGGACAACAGCCAGTTCCTGTCCGGCAGCATTGAGCAGGCGCGCATGGAGCCAATGGAGCTCCCGGACGATGATCTGAACCTGGACATTGGGGAGGACGATGGCTTGGAGCCAACAGTAGCCTACGACGAGGGCACCAGCATTGAAGTCGGCCGTAACGCACCTTTGGAACGACGCCGCTCTGAGGAGTTTACCGGGCTGGGCAAGGATCTGATTGTGGATTACGATTGATCTTGGTATAGATATTGGCGAAGACCCTCCAACTGAACTCGCGCGCGGCCCGGAATTCAATCTGGACGACGACTTGGACATCACCATGGGTGGTATGGATACACCACTTCCAGCAGGCACCTCCATTGCCGGCGACTTCCCTGTGCGACAGCGCGACGAATCACCCCTATTCCGAATTGGGAGAAGAAGAGGCTACACGCCTTGAGCAAGAGGTCGCTGAGCAGAATACTACGATATTCGAGCCCGAGCCGAGCAAGAAGAAGAAGAGTCTATCCATCAAGCCCGTGCCAAGCGCAGGAGAGTGATTGGAGCCGATGCTGAAACCATGATCTCAAGTCATCAGCTGAGGGAGCAGCAGAACAACCGCGAGAAGATCCTCAAGCCTGCTTCGTTCCGCCTCGCGACCCTCTTCTGATGGCCTTGCTTAACATGCAGAAGTCTGGAGGGTTTGTCTCAAGCATTCTGGGTGATGGCCGAAGTCAAGGCTGGGCTCCAGAGCTTCGAGGAATTCTCTCCCTAGAAGTCATTTCACGTCCAGCTCAGAAGCGCAAGCGTGACGGTGCGAACATCGAAAGTAGTGCCACGGAAGATGAGGCAGCAGCCGAAGGAGAGAAGACCCCTCAACTCCAGCTAGAGTTTGAGCAAGATGAGCCAACTTTGGGCGGCGGGGGACATTGGCATCGGCGGAGACAACGACCCTACGCTTGGAGGATCCCGATGACGTTGTTCAACTTCCCGATGACCCCGGCTTCCAGCAGATTGGTGACGAGGAGGACGTCTTCTCGCCTGTTCCAGACAACTTTGACGACACAACTGCGCCGCTAGTCCACCCCGATGAAGCCGGACCATATCGTTAGGCACCAAACACGCCGTCCATTTCTTGCGGGAACACAATTTGGACCGGAAGCTGAAGAGAGCGAGTCGGAACGACAGAAGAACAGCATCGTTTTCCAGGACGTCTTCCCAGAGGCCCGCACATCACGAACAGACGCGACCAAGATGTTCTTTGAGATGTTGGTACTGGCAACCAAGGACGCCATCAAGGTTGAGCAGCCAGCCAACGAGCTTGGTGGCCCTCTACGTATTCGCGCCAAGCGTGGTCTCTGGGGACAGTGGGCAGAGACCGTGCCAGTGGAGAGTTGGCATCCCAGGCTCAAGCCGCGCCTACAGGGGATCCCGATGCGCCTGCTGAGGCCATCTTCCAAGGACCACCTGAGGTTTCCGTGTCCGCGTAAAAGTTGAACAATCTGTTCGCTTGGCAGAATTTCTTTGGGACTAGGTACTGTCTGGCGGTGTTGGCTGGATACCCTTCTTTTGGCATGACTTGGATTGTAGGCGGCTGCTTTGGACGGTGTTTGGCGTTGGTATGGGAAATGGTGTTTTTTGGGAAGTTGGTCCCTTGTATCATGGTATCAGGATAGCCACATTAGCTTTGGAAGACGGAATGTACTCAGTATTATCATCACAGACTCTGAAATCTTGCTTGGCCACAGCTGTTACAAGTAGAGCCTAACGTTGACACAGCATGTACATTTGTAATGATGCATCGATCCAATAAGGCTCTCGCCCCACGGTAGGTGCCGGCCCGCGGGATCTCGGCAACTGCGCGGCTTCGCGGACTTGATTTTGCACTCCCGTCAGAATACCCGTCAACATCCACATCGTGCTGGCCGTTATGAGTGCGGACGAAACAAACGGACACGTGACGGCGACGGGTCGTAGACGCAGAAGAGCTGCTGAGGCGTGCACCTTTTGCCGTCGGAGGAAGGTTTGTTGGTGCTTGGGTACGATCAGGAGCTGGATACTGATGCTAGCAGATCAAATGTAGTGCTGAGAAGCCAACAATGCGCAAGCTGTAAAACTCATGGGACGATATGTCAGTACGAACCTGCAAGTATAGATGCCGTTCAGCATGCCGCTAGTCGTCCACGCAAGACACCTCGAACAGAGAGAGCACCAGAGCCAGCCCAAGAAACTGCACCTAGAGATGTGTCGCGCATTGTCCGTCGCTTCTAATGGCTCTTCAAGTTATCACGGGCGCACCAGCACTTTGTTCGACGAAGCCTCGCATGACCGTGTTGCTACTGAAGCTCGTCCGCACATGCCAGATGAAATGGATTGAGAGAGGTCTTGTGGCTGAAGCCGCACGTCAGAGACAATTGGAGACTGTTAATTTCCGACATGGAAAGCTCGAGTTCGATGGTGTCGAGCCTGAAACTTGGCATGCATTTGCTTTCATTACACTGGAACCGACAACATCACTCATTCCTCACAACGTATCGTCCTGCCTTCGTGCGTGACATGGCTTGTGGTGGCCCATATTTCTCGAAGCTGCTTCTCAACGCGATCTACTTCGGTGCCTCCAAGTTCAGTCCACGCCGTGAAGTTCGTCGCGTGGCTGATGAATGTCCGCACTGCCGGTTGGCAGTTTCGTCAAAGAGTACGGGAGCTTCTAGGAGGTGCTCTGGACAAGAGTGAGATCACTACTATTCAAGCTTTACTCGTCATGACCAATTCTCTCTTCGCCTCGCGACGAACGCAGTGCTGCCTGGCTCTATGCTGGGTTAGCATTTCGCATGATCGTCGACCTCGGTATTCACGTTGACACACCTGCCTTTGCAGGTTCTCGTAGACTGTCTGATGAGGATCGTGAAATTAGGCGTCGTGTCTTTTGGGCTGCATTTGGTGAGCCCAGTTTTCCAATAGTATTCCAATCCGCTAACGAAATTACCTTCAGTCGTCGACAAAATCCAAAGCTTGTACCAAGGTAATAACCCCTATGCATGAACTGCGCGTGAAGCAAACATTGACTTTATACACCAAAACCTTAGGTCGCCCGGTCAGCATGAAGGAGTCAGACACACTGGTACCCATGAAATTCCAAGATACATATGAGGAACTTGAACACTGGACTCCTTTTTCATACTCTACGCAAGCAGATTTCTGCCTATCTAGGCTCTCCTGCATACAGTATCTCGACATTTCGACAGCTCTGCCAGCTCTCGGTTATCCTCAGCGACATACTTAGCACTGTATACACCGAAAGAAGCTTCGACGTAGGCTCCACGGAGCTATCCTCTAAATTGGAAGTTATCCAACAAAAGTTGGTAACGTGGCGAAGGCTTCTGCCTGAGCATCTCGTTGTGGATGTAGAAAACGTTGCGCTAACGCCTCCCCACATGTTCTAAGCTTGCAGTAAGTTCTGGAATCATCGAGGGTATCATGGGAATACTGAAAGCTTGCTAGTGCCCTTTACGGTGTACTTACAATCCTCTACATCGGCCTTTTGTCGCCGACGGCCATCTCTATAATACTTCACGCGCCATTGCCGTCAACTCGTTCATGGCGTGTGCCACCGCCGCGGATGACATTGTACAACTTCTCCGAGCGTACGACAAAGCTTTCGGTGTACAAAGAGCTCCGTACTTGATCTCGTATGCGACGTACGTGGCTGCGACCATACATGCCCGTATCGCGGCGAGGCGTGGTCCAGGCTCTCAAGCTCACAGCAGCCTTGAGACCTGCTTAGCTGTCTTCCGCAAGAACCAAGAGACGAACTGGGCTGTGCGAACGCGCCAGCGCCATTATACAGAACTTGATGACGAGGTTGGAGTTGCTACGCCTGACCAGGACGATGCAGGCATTGATAGGGATATTCATGGCGACAACCATAGAAGCAGTGTGACAGATGCAGCGTCGAGCAGGCCCATGGACCGTGAGCGGAGCCTGCAGAGTATGGAAATTGATGGTATCATCCAGAGTTTTGTTCGGGAACGAGAGCAGGAGACATCGCATGTGGCGCGAACAGAACCAACAGGCCCTGCTAATCCTTCATACGCACCCGTACCTGGGCAGTCACATTCGCGGCCTTTTCGACTATTGAGACGTCAGATAGGCCTCACGAGAATCCCGGGACCTGGATGTATCAAGACCAACAACAACTCTTTAATGAGCAACCGGCAACTGTAGATGACCTCCTCTTTGGTTTCAATGGATCAGACCTCGATAACTTCCCGCTCTTAGACTGGGAGTAGAGAACGGGTAGGCTAGCCGTGCGGGAACGATTCGGCCGACCGTACAGCACCCGCGAGCCGCGGCTGATCTTCGGCGATTTACTCCCGCGGGATCTAACGCGATCTACCCGTATCTTGAATCCACTATCCGAATGCTCTTGGATCTGAAGAGATATATAGGGAGCTGTGCCGCCGAATGGTATGACAAACTTCTAGCTAGTAACCAAGCAACAATTCCATTGTCTCCAATCGCAGCAACAATCCTCTATAGATGCTTCGCGCACTTGTCAAACCAACCGCTTTTCAAAAGGCACACGCTTCGACTGTCTCACACATCTCGCCGATCCGGATACCTGAATTCCCAATGGCACACGAAAGCGCCCCAAAAAAGGTATGTAATATCTCTGTACAAACTGCATGTGTGGCAGATACTAATTCGTACATTAATCCTTAGATCCGACACAGCCTACCAGCCGTGTTGATGCGTGCTGGTACTTCGAAAGGTCTCTTCATCCATCGTCACGACTTGCCGGCTTCCCAATCAGCGTGGGTACGACCAACTACTTGCGGCCATGGGCTCCCAAGGCTCAGACCTCGACAGATTGACGGTGTTGGAGGAGCGACTTCGACGACTTCCAAGGTTGCCGTGGTTTCGCCATCGGCACGAATGGGCGTCGATGTTGATTATACTTTTGTGCAAGTAGCAGTGGGACAAGAGACGTCGATTTCAGTGGAAATTGTGGAAATATGTGCGCTGGCGTTGGACCATTTGCACTTCAGGAAGGATTAGTGCGTGCAAGACCTGGGGAGAAGACTGTAAGTTGACACATTCTGATTGAGTTTCAAGTTTTCAAGGTGCTGACTCTTTATCTAGCTGGATGTCCGGATATTCAACACGAACACGTCGCGGCTCATCGTCGATACTGTGCAAGTAGATGAGGACGGCTCGTTTAGTGAAGACGGAGACTACGCAATATCGGGCGTCAAGGGGACCGGAAGCGAAATAAAAGTTGCTTTTGTCGACCCTGCTGGAAGCATGGCGGGGGCTCTCTTTCCTACTGGGAGACGACGCGATACTATCCATGTAAAGGAGCAAGACGGCAATCGCTTCTCAGTCAAGGCCACCTTGATAGACGCGGCGAATCCTTTTGTCCTTGTCGACGAAAGGACGTTACCACCATACCTAAAGACAGCCAGCAAAGTACTGCTGGCTACCTCAGGCACATGGAGTCGATAAGATGTGCCGGCGCCGTCATGATGGGTCTCGCTCCTGATATAGACGCCGCCGCAAAGGTCCGCGGAACACCGAAGCTCGCCATCGTGTCTTCTCCTCGGTTAGATCATCACTCAAGGAGAAAAGGGCCAGATATCCACGTGCAGGCTTTCAGTATGGGCAAACCCCATCCAAGCTTGCAACTCACAGGCGCGGCGTGCTTAGCGTCGGCAGTGTGCATCGAGGGCACTGTCGCACATGGTGTTGCAGCCGAGAGCAAGGGACAGTCGTCGTGGCGAACACATTCGCCTGAACGGGCAGCGAGTCCCTGCTCAGATTCTGATGAAAGCTCTTCGGTTTACTACCGAGCCCGAGGAATGTGGCGGCTCTCGCATTCTAGCGGGTCGATTGCGGTTGATGTTTTGGCTACGAGCTCGGAATCATCCGCTTTCGTTGATCGATGTATTGTTTCACGGACTGCTCGGCGGCTGTTTGAGGGCAAAGTGTATTATTACTCTTAGTGTGTAAGAGAGATGTAGTAGCTGTACGATACAAGAAGAGAATGAAGAAGTGCTACTTCAGCCACACATGAGATGTGAGGGAGGCTGAAGTATGACATCACATGCAGAAAGGCCGAAGCGCGCCATCACTTGACTGTGCAGCGGACATGTACCTGCCAGGCCGTAGTAATACGTGTGTGAGGATTGTAGAAGCGTGCACCATGGTCGCGATGTGGCTCGGAATGCAACGTGGGGCGGCAAGCAGGCGTGTAGAGGCAGCGGAGAGTGTTTCAGCAATAAGAAAAACGTGTTCAGAAGGTGTTTTGCGTTGTAGTGTCAAACGTGACGAGACCCTGGATGGCTATGGCGGTGCTACGACACCCCTGCTCGCGAGTACCGCTGCTTTGGCGTTTTGGCCCATCATCGACATCCAGCAACTGCATGTCCAGAGACAGCACGTAACCGTCTTGCAATCCCCTTGGCCGTGCCCGTTCGCGAATCCAACACTCTTTTATTGTTCCCAGCACCAATGCGATAATCCAAGTCGACCGCCATCTTTTTCTACGCTAGCTTTGGACGGATAGGCCACGTTGGACGGCGGCGCAACAGTCGACTCCTGGCCATGCCAACAAGTCAAAAGCACCCACGCCCTCATTGCCCCTCTACAATGCCGCCGGCCTGCCCTCCAAGTCTTCGCGGCCCTCTTCGCCCATGCTGCAGCCGCCAGAAGCCCTCAAGCGGAGCACCACGCCCTCAGTACGCCATGCGCTTCCACCGCCACGTCTGCTATGTAGCCCTGGCGACGCCCGCTGACCATGTGTGAACAGTCAATAAACATCGGCCCATTCCCTCCTCTCGGCCCAGGACACAGCCCACAAGCTCTCTACGTCGCTGACACACGGCCTCTCCGCCTCGGACGCTTCGGCGCGCAATTCACATCCATGGCACCAACGAACTCCCCCACGAGGAGCCCGAACCGCTCTGGCTCCGCTTTCCTCAAGCAGTTCAAAGAGACGCTCATCCTGCTGCTGCTGGCTCGGCTGGCGTGTCCCTCGTACTCGGCAATCTGGAAGACGCCGTGAGCATTGCCGTGGCCGTGACCATTGTGGTTGACAGTGGGCTTCGTACAAGAATACCGATCCGAGAAGTCGATTGAGGCGCTGAATCAGCTGGTTCCGCAATTCGGCACACATCATTCGCGCTGGCGTGGAGCCATCACGCGGCCGTCGCGTGCCAAATGGTACGGCAAATGAGAGCATAGAGTTGGACAACTTGAAAGACACCACGGCATCGCTGGCAGCGGCAGAGCGCAAGTCTACTACCATATCCGCGACACTGTTGGTGCCGGGCGACCTGGTTTTGTTCCACACTGGAGACCGCATACCAGCCGATATCCGCATCACGCACGCAGCCGACCTCAGTATTGACGAGTCCAACCTCACTGGAGAGAACGAGCCTGTCGCCAAGTCACCAGATACCATCAAGCCCCCGCCGGCCGTACAACGACCATCTTCGCCTTTCTACGCCTCCGAAGCCGCTGGAACGGTCCGGTGCTGATATAACGGTTGAACGATCAGAAGAACATTGCATTCATGGGTACGTTGGTCAGATCGGGCTATGGACAGGGAATTGTCGTCGGCACAGGAGGCAACACCGAGTTTGGCGCTATTTCTGCTTCTCTGCAGCAAATCGAGAGCCCGCGCACGCCTCTACAACTTTCCATGGACCGCCAAGGCAAAGATCTGAGCTACATGTCTTTCGGAGTCATTGCCTTCATTGGGCTGGTGGGACTGTGGCGTGGTTGGAAATTCCTACAGGTCTTTCAGATTGCTGTGTCACTTGCTGTCGCAGCCATCCCGAAGGACTGCCCATCATCGTTACTGTCACGCTTGCGTTGGGTGTGCTGAGGATGTCTAAGCGCGACGCCATTGTTCGACGGTTACCTAGTGTTGAGACCTTGGCTTCGGTCAATGTCGTGTGTACTGACAAGACAGGTAAGTTGAACAATTCTACCAAGATCCAACATTTACTCACTACCACCAGGCACGTTGACCACGAATCACATGACTGTGACGAAGATATGGCATTTTGACGAAGCATCACCAGTCGATGTCAAGAAGAAGCACGATTCTACGGACCTCGATTCACCTACGCGCAACATACTTCGGATCGGCAACATTGTCAATAATGCTCGCTTGTTGAGCGACCAGGCAGCCTCAGCATCAACTGCTGCGGTACTATCCTCAACTCTTGGAGGCGATGACAATACTGCAGCGAAGAGCCGATGGGTTGGCCAACCTACCGATGTCGCTCTTCTTGACCTCATGGATGCTTTTGGAGAAGACGATATCCGGGAAATGCTCGGCGATCGCAAGTTCGAGACACCATTCAGTTCGGAAAGGAAGTGGATGGGTGTTCGTCGTTGGCGGTAGTTCTGGCAATCTCACCCTGGGTCTGACTATGCATACATCAAAGGTGCACTCGAGAGAGTTCTGGACCGTTGTGACATGTACGTAACGGCACAAGGAAAAGAGGTGGCACTCGACCAAGCACGCAAGCAAGAAGCAATGAAGGCCGCTGACCAAATGGCTCAAGAGGGTTTACGTGTGCTCGGCTTCGCTAGTGGTGCGTCGAGAGGAAAGAAGAGGAATGCCAGTGGCACCGCTTCACCAGCACCATCTACGAACTCGGCCCTTGGCGACGATGAGCAGTACCGCGGTCTCGTGTTCGCTGGATTGGTTGGCATGAACGATCCGCCACGAAAGGGCGTTGAGAGAGCTATCCGAAGACTCATCGCCGGCAAAGTCAAGGTCATCATGATCACCGGCGATGCAGAGACCACAGCAGTCGCCATCGGCAAGAGCCTGGGTATGCCTATTATGCCGAATTCAGCACTCGGGCGCTCGGTTATCCGTGGCGACGAATTGGATCAGATGAGCGAGGAAGAACTTGCACAAGCCATGCGACAACCTCGATCTTTGCGCGAACTAGTCCTGAGCACAAGATGAAGATTGTCCGAGCGCTGCAATCACGAGGCGGACGTTGTGGCAATGACTGGTGACGGTGTTAATGATGCGCCCGCGCTCAAGAAAGCAGACATCGGAATCTCCATGGGTAGATTGGGTACGGATGTTGCGAAAGAGGCCGAGATATGATTCTGACAGATGACAACTTTGCGACCATTCTGAACGCGATCGAAGAGGGTAAAGGCATCTTCTACAACATCCAAAACTTCCTTACCTTCCAACTCAGCACCAGCGCGGCGGCACTGAGCTTAGTACTCCTGAGCACATTCCTTGGCTTCGAGAATCCGCTAAATGCCATGCAGATTCTCTGGATCAGTAAGTTCCACCTGTACCCATCCCTTTTACATCTACTGACCATCAACCTAAGACATCCTCATGGACGGCCCACCCGCGCAATCTCTCGGTGTAGAACCTGTCGACCCAGCCGTCATGGCCCTGCCCCCACGCCCACGCCAGGCACGCGTCCTGACCCGCCCGCTCATTCAGCGCGTCCTCCAATCCGCCACCATCATCATGCTTGGCACACTCACAAACCTATTACCTCGAGATGTCCTCCGACAACATTGTCACCGCGCGCGACACAACTATGACTTTTACCTGCTTTGTTCTCTTCGACATGTTCAAACGCACTAACTTGCCGCTCCTCCAGCAAGTCCGTCCTCGCAGGCGAGATTGGGCGTATTCGACAACAAGATGTTCAACTATGCCGTGTCGGGCAGCTTGATTGGCCAATTAGCAGTCATCTACTTCCCGCCGCTGCAAAGCGTTTTCCAAACTGAGGCGCTCGGCTTGGGCGATCTCGCGCATCTTGTCGCAGTGGCAAGTTGTGTATTTTGGGCAGATGAAGGGAGAAAGTGGTACGTCAGGTGGAAAGGAAGGAGAGGGTATGGTGGGGATATAGTACCGTTTGTTTGAGTATAGAAGGGTTGGTAGAATGTGGTGGTGTAGAAGCGTTATATCGCGCAATGGATATTGCTGTTACTAACGATGTGCTTTGTGGACAACCATGTTGAAGTGAAGTATGCGGATCTTGAACGGATGAAAGCATAACGAGATCGAAGCATGTCTATCTTCACGGATCGTGAGAGGAATGAGAGGAAAGTATGTTAAGAAAGATCGGACGTTTCGGAGTCCGCGGACGTTCCTCGCTTCCGCACCCCACCCCTATCCAGGTATGCACCGCCCACAACGCACTATTGTTCGTAGAGACGCCAAAGAACGAAGAGCAGCGAATGACAAGCGTTCGATACGAAAATCGACGTTTCAGTCGTTGAGTAATGCGTTTGCGAAGTTCACTGCCACCGCAAAGGGACCTGTGCGGCTCGATCTTACAGCAGGTGGCTCAGCCGGCGCCCATGCTTTACGACCGTTTTGAACTATTACTCGCGTGCTTGCCAAGATCTCAAACTTCCTCAGCCCTATATGCGTCTGAGCCGTCGATGTTTTGTCGTTCTTCTCATCTGCTAGGAAACTCACGAGACTTTCTGATACCCTCGTTTTGCTTCACCATAGGATACCTTATA
>JARDWI010000170.1:0-33920 GCA_029378325.1 Elaeagnus macrophylla
TAAATTAAAAAATATAAAGTAATGAGTTTTGTTAGTGTAAAGTCATACATTTTGATGGAATATTAGAGATAATATTTTATATTGATTAAAAATAATAATATGATAAAGCTTAAGAATATTAGGTACTTTCGATTATTAGATAAATCTTTTGGAATTTGACATTTCATGAACAATATAAAATGAACATATGAACCTGACATTGGGCCAGAAATCTGAGGAGTTAAGTGAATTAAGCCAGACAAAGCCCGAAGGTCACCCCAAGCAAGCATAAATGAACAAGGCCACGACGCTTTACGTGATTATACCGGATTATTTACTTAAATATCTAATATTTTAATTAAATAAGATTAAAATTGTACGTTTTAATTATATTAAAATTAAATAAATTATATAAATATTTTTAACCATGTGATATGTGATATAAATATGTAACAAGTTACATACTGAATATACATGTATGTAACACGATATGTAACTTAGTTACATACATCTAAGTAAGTAAAGCATGTAGTGATGAACTGAGATATTCTATTTTTGTTAAGAAAAATAGAGTATACAAACTCAAGTAAGTAAAACATTCAAACTTCGTAAGAATTGAAGAATAATATACAAACTCAGATAACATACAAACATATTAAATTTATTAGAATGAGAATGTTCAAAACATATTCTACAATTTTCTGTAAACTTTAAAAAATAGGAAGAAAAATAAATTCTACAACTTTCTGCGAGTATGAAAAATAGCGTTACATACTTGTTACTCTGATATATAAATTGTGTTACATACATGTATGTAATTATTTACATATTATATAAATATGAATGTAAACTGTAACATGTATGTGAAATGCATGTATGTATTAAGTATTACATACATGACATGTGATAAATAATACTTATTACATACCTGCATCTCAGTATATAACAATATGTAACAAGTTTCATACTTCATCTATTTGTAACCTCCATCTATCTGCAAGTTTGTTTTCCTCTTTGCTCAGTTAAATTTTTCATTCCAAAATGTAATTCAGTTTAACCAAAATTTTGTAGCTCTGTATTTTATAAACAAAGAAAAAAAAAAAAAAAAGTACAAAAGAAGGTGGAAATGTTTTCCCACCAGCCACATCCTAATTATCCAATCCACAAACTGGAAATGTCAACTTCAATCTTAAAAAGATGGAAAATTCTGAAGAAATTCCAAAAATTACTCAAAGACATCCCACTAAATAAGAAAAAATTTACAAAATAAATAATAAAATGGAAAATTACAAAATTACCCTTAGTGTTTCTTAGCCATCCCACCCCCACCACACCCCAACCCACCACACCCCACACATCCCACTCTCTTAAAAATTTCTCATACATCCCACTCCTTCTTCTTCACTTATTTTCACCTCCACCTTCACCTCCACACCTACATTTACCTCCAAAATTTAACTTAAGAAATTAAAAATGGAAGATACATACATGAATAATGTAGAAGAAGTGGATTTTTATGAAAAAAATGGAATAAAAAAGCAAATCAAACTGGTAAAATTTTTTTTTTTTCTGCAAATCGCGCAGTGGTTCGGTAAGGACCACCGAACGTTTATGATATGTTCGGTAGGCCCTACCGAACATGTCTAAAATGTTCGGTAGGCCCTACCGAACATGTCTAAAATGTTCGGTAACCCCTACCGAACATGTCTAAAATGTTCGGTAACCCCTACCGAACCTCTGTGAGTGAGGGATGTCCGGAATGTGTAAAATATACTAAGGGTAATTTTGTAATTTCTCATTTTATTAAATTTTTTCTCATTTAGTGGGATGTCCATGAGTAATAATTGGAATTTCTTCAGATTTCCCTAAAAAGATATGTATTAAAAACATAAATCTTAAAAAGAGAATAAAATATAACAAAGAGTAAAATAAATATAAAAATAAAATAAAATAAAAAAATATATCAATATAGGAATGCAGAGAGAAGGAAAGAAAGAGATCGAGAGAGAAGACAGAAAAGCAAATAGTCACGAAATAATCAGACAGAAAAGACATAGAACTTGCAGACCAAACCCAAAAGTTTTGAGCTAACCCATGAACATTTGCTTTTGTAAACTCAGTAATTTTAGAAATAACATGCGTCTTTAAGTTAGAGCCATTAAACACAGAATGATTAACAACAAGTGAATTGATAACCATGATAGATAAAGGAGCAACAAAGAGTATAAGAAGCAAAGCTGTTAACTTTGACCTCCAAAAGAAACGCTTAGACTCCCCTTTTGCTCCATAAGTAGTATCCTCCAAAGAAACTTCATTATCATTTTCTTGTACCATTTCACCAGAAGAGAGTTCCTCCGACTCATTTTGAGAATCATCAGATTGGGTTTCTTCAGTGACATCAGAATCTGAAAAGCTACTAGAAATTAAACTTTCTTCAAGTTGTTTGCCTTCATTCTTTTTACTGAGCAAGTGTTCCAATCGAGGATTTGGTCGGTAGTGCAAAAACTGAGGCCTCGGTGATAAGTAGTTGGTTTTAGGATCATAAGGAGGCATTGATGGGTCAGACTCTTTAGGTGGAGGACTAATGTTAAAAGTAGGATCAAGATTAACAGAGTCATGTCCCTCAGCAACAAAAAAAATCATGGGTTCTTTTGAATCTAAAATTGGGTCAGTTTTCAAATCTTTAGAAGTCAAACTAGATGCCAAAGTTTCCTCCTTGTGTTCTGATTTGATCACTGGTGATTGGGTTTTGAGTTCAGGTAACGAAGTAGAAATACGAACTGGTTCTTCAATGAAAGAAGGTGGAGGACTTACTTTAAACGTAGGATCAAGATTAACACAGTCGTGTACCTCAGCAACAAAAGATTTGATGGGTTCTTTTGAATCTAAAATTGGGTAAGTTTTCAAATCTTTAGAAGTCAAACTAGATTTCAAAGTTTCCTCCTCGTGTTCTGATTTGGTTTTGACTTCAGGTAACAAATTAGATATACGAACTGGTTCTTCAGTAAAAGGAAGAGAAGTACGAATTGACTCATTTCTCTCACCCAAAATTTTCTTCTTTGGTGAAGTAATGATCTTGGAAGCCGCTGAAATTGTAGGGGACATGAAATTTTTTGTGGGTTTCGAACCCATTGGAGATCTAACATTCGTTGGTTTCGAATTCTGATCTTTCCCATTTTCTTTATCCTTGTTGTCGCGTATGGTAACTATGCTCTCTCTTCCGAAAGAACTTCTGCGTGGATGATGTTCTGCAAATCAAACAAAACCCATCAGAAACACGAACATCAAAACAACATAAGGTGGAATTTTTTTTTGGAAATTTATGAAAGTATGGTTTATTAACTCTCATTTTCTCCTTTTTTTCTCGGAAACCAAACAGATCATCAAGGATTCGAGGTGATGGTTATTAATGTTTTTATAAAAAAAATAAAAATGAAGGAATGTCTAACCTGAAGGGCTATTGAAGGGGGTATTCGGATGAAAACCTCTGTGAATCTCGGTAATGGAGGGTTTAGCTAACGGATTGCCAGTGAAGCTCCGTCTAATGGGATTGCTGATCTCTGAGCTTCTTGCATTGGGGTTTGTTCGACCCGACATTGATGAAGAAGAGGCCTTGTTCAACGGCATAACCAAAGAAAGTATTTCCAAGAGAAGAGAATAGAAAGTGGTTTTCTTGACCAGTAAATTGCGTGAAAGAATAAGGCGAGATGTTCAAGTAGAGCAATTGAATATTTGAATAGTTAGATCGGTTTTTCTTGAAAGAAGGCCGTAACGGATAGTTTTTAAAAGTTTGGAGCACGGATAGATCTTAATCTCAAGATTCAAATGGAGATTCTTTTACCGTTGGCTTAAAATCTACCGTTGAGAAATTCCTTTTAGAATGCATAATATCATTGAATATTCAAAAGAAAAATGTTTTTGTTTTGTTTTTTTTTTGCTCCCAATGAACGCGAAAAAGGTTTGAACAGTTGGATCATTTACGTTTGGATGAAGAGTAATTCTATTCGGAAAATACTTTACAGCATCATTAATACACTACTTAATACCATTTATATACATATATATCATAAATTTAATAATTTTTTGTATTTTAATTAATAACCATAAACTTATTAGTATAGAATTACTCTCCATTGGGGCTTCATACCAACCCAAGTGCCTTTTTATTTTTTATAAGATGTCATAGATCTTATAACTTATAAAAATATAGTATATAAGCAGTAACCTTTTAATAAACTATATAAATTTTATTATTTTCATGAAATTAACACTATTATTTTAATTTAACTGTTGATTAAAAATTTAAGTCAAATTTTATCATGTGTTGGTTATATAACCATATTTATAAAGTTATAACATATATCATATCTAGTCATTTATCATCACTTCAACAACTTTAATAAAATTATTTATCTAAAAATATCCTCATTAATATAGTAACATAATCAGGAAATAATAAAATTATGTTCAATTTTTCAATTAACAATTAAAATAAGACTTTTGTGTTAATTTTATAAAAATAACATATAACGTATATGTACTACAAAAATGCTATGGAACTTACATAATGTATTTATGTAAGTTACAAAACCTTTAACGCCCTTCATCCTTTTTTATTGATTGTTATTCTTAAGTCCCGTTAATAAATCAAATGAGTCTTGCAACATTTAATGAAACATTTGGGCGGGATGTGATGTGAATGAGAAAATAATGGAGATATAAACTTTCATAGGAAAAAACGGAAAATCAATTTACTTGATGTAGAATGCTAAAGACACTTCTTTTACACTTCTTAAAGCACTTTTCACTTTTAAGGAAAGTCATGTAACGTACATATATTTTTTATTTTAAGTAGAATATAATTTAAAAAATAAATAACATTTGTACTCATGATGCATAAAAAAAAAGTGTACATAAAAAAGATAAAGGCAGTGTCCTATAATTTTTATAATAGGAGTACTTTAATCATTTAATTTTTAAATTAAATAATTTAGTCCAAAATTTTTATTTAAATATTACTTAAGTTTTAAATAGGCCAAAAATTGAAAACTTTGACCAAATTATTTAAAGAAAAAATTGAAATTTTAATTAAAAATTTTGATTTAAAATAATCAATTTTTTTTTTTTTTTTAAAATATTAACCAAAGACCCTTCGACACCCACTAACCATGTTGGGATAAATGACAACAATAATAATAATAGTCAAATAAAAAAATTACAACAGTTATTTGATCCAATTTTTTTTACTTTTATGCATTTAAAATGGGCTAATAAAATGTATAATATTTTTCATTACATATTGTGTTGGACATAAAATAATACATGTCATGTGGCACGCTTTCATTGGTCCTACTCAACAATATGGCTCACAGCCCAAATTAATGAGTGCTAAATAAGCGGATAGACCTGATTGCTAGATAAACGATCATCAGATAATTAAATACTGAATATTCTCTAACTATTCGATAACAAATAATTAGAGAGAGATATGCCTACAATATAAAGATAAGTTTATTTTCTCAAGTAAGTAATCGATAATAGATATACTATTTCTTAAATATATGCACTTTGTACACATTTTCACACAAGTCATAAGTCAAATAAAATAAATAATATACACAACTCTTAAATTCTCTCTTTCTTCACTTCTTTTCCCTATTATCAAAGAGTTGAGGCTTAGTCTCTTCTATTATCACTATTACCCGAATTGACTTAAGTATCGGAGAGTAAAAGACCACCACACCCCGTGGTTGTGTTAGGTCCTAACGTATTTTCTCTGTTCGCATGTCCATAGCAAGGAGAAGTGCACCTCTATTTTGATGTTGACAAAAAATGGCATTAACCTCTAGCTCCGTATGTGGAAAAGAAGCGTGTTCTACTAGCCAACAACTCAAAAAGAAAATTTTTAGCATTTTTGTGCTCTCCACTAGATTTGAGAAGGAAAATCTAAGAAAAATAGTCTATTGGAGTGCCCCAACGAAAGTTGAGTGAGTGTCTAACAAAAATCTCCCACATAGACCTATAGTTTGTTCTTTAAACCAAGGAGAATCCTCCCACAAGTTCCAAAACTCCACTCTGTAAGGCAACTAAGAAGATCAACCACATGCTCAACCTACCTGTCCACACAAAGGCCTTACACTTGCTGTGGTCCGCCCACCTTAGGGCCCGACCCACTTTTTAGAGAAGAACATGAATTGAAGCCTCTCTAGATGTGATGGAAAACACATCCCAAGAAATCTTAGAAATTTTCCTAGAACCATGAGATCTAGAATAAGATCTAAAATGTAGAAAAAATGAAGGATATCATCGTAAGAAAATATTGCGCAAGACATATCACAAAAAAGGGTTATAGCTTCCATAACCATCACTACCAAACAGTAGCTCGATTTTTGACACCATTAGCAAGTGAAGCTTCCTTATCTACCGAATAGAAAATCCCAATAGCCCCTTAATGGTGGCACAACCAAAATAGGGCTCTACCTCCCACTTTTTTGGCCAGATGAGTGCTACCTATTCAAATCTAAAATATGTGCATCGTTTTAGAAAATTGAGACCACCATTAGAAATATCTTGTCCCAATTAGTTCGTACCCAAAATTTGAGGCCTAACGAACATAGGGCCAAGCCACACGCTCTACCATGTGCCACACCTACGAGTGGTGGTTGCGCAAACAAGTCTTGTCCAGAAAATAGAAAAGACTAAATCAGACCGGTCTGGTTTACCGAATAGACAATAGACAGTTAGAGGTCATCTACACCTACATTTAGGTCAGTTATTGGAGAACCAAAACTAGTTCCAAAATCCTCTCAATGTCTGAACAATATTGTCTTTTGTAGCCTAGGTTCAGCCACTATGAACGACCTTCCTCATGCCTCTCACTAGCCAAAAAATTTCTAGATGGAACCCCTCCGTGTGGCCCACCTTTCGAGAATTTTCTAGATGGACTCCCTTTGTGCACCCGCCGGTTGGGAATGCACCGAACATCCTCCCTCAGTGTGGCCCTCCAGCAAAGAAATCACCAAACAGACAACTTCTGGATGGAGAACTACCAGATAGACCCCACTCTCTACATGCATCCATAGCCTTCTAAGCTACTTCTGCACCAACTACCAACGAGTTTGAATGGCTCACAAAAGAATAGCACAAACGAACATTCATTTGTACGTGATAATGAACATGCTTCGACTTGTCTTAGAGCGCCTATTAGAGCCATCAGTTCCTAAACTATCTCATGTTAACAAGAACTCTCTATAGCACCTTCTAAGTCACCTAACAGGTTGTACTGTCTAGACCGCCGCCTAACCGACCACTTAATCCACACTAACACTTTTCAACATGAATTGATGCCTTACAAATAATGATGTACATATTACCGTTGCTCTACGGGCTGCGAAATCAACACCTCCACATATTAATGAAGTAGTCCAGGACACAACCTATTAAGACAAGCTAGACATGGCAGAGTGCAGCCCAAGATGCCACACCACCCCACATGACAAATCATGCAGACCAAGTCTTGATCACCAGAACATGGACATCCAATCCTGTTGTCCAAGTCTTGATCACCAGAACATGGACATTCAATCCTGTTGTCCAAGTCATCATTACCTACAACGGACCCCTTTGGGATACACCTTTGCCTATCTCAACAAGCATATTGAGTTACCTTTCGGGCCATAGAAGTGTCGCATGATTCTATTCAACTAAAAGCTTCTCCATCACATGATCTTACAAAACATTCTTAACAGAATGGAAATTACCATCCATAAATTTTGGAGAAATTTTCCTAAGCTACAATTGGAAAATCAACATATGCTTGGATGAGTGGACTAGTGTAAGCACACCAAGTTTGAGGTTGATAGAATGGGGACTTTGCAAACATCTGGTCAGATGAAATCATCCCAAAAATAAAAAACAATTCATACAAATGTGGCAAGCTATATATGGAAAAGAAACCACATAAGACCTTCTATTATCGCAACTACAGGCCGTCCACCTAGATGTACATATAGGCCACCCACCTAGAGGAGACCAAATTGAAAGATAATCACCCAGACAAACATGTAGTTGGCCAAGTAGGAGTTGCCTAATAGAAAAGGTTTCCACTTGAATAAACATGTGGCTGGTTAGATGAAAGTCACCTAACAAAGATATGGCCAACGAGATAGGATTAGCCAAATAAGAAAGGTGCCTGCCGAATAGAGCCCCAATGCAACACCTCACTAGAGATGAGCTTGTGATCAATGAAATATGTTCAACCATAATGCATCATGTACATATCTCCAGGAAAATTTCGAAGAGTACCCTTGTAGATTACTCTAAAAATACATATAAGAATTAATCAAGTCTATACACAAGTCATAAGTCAAATAAAATAAATAATATACACAGCTCTTAAATTCTCTTTTTCTTCACTTCTTTTCCCTATTATCAAAGAGTTGAGGCTTAGTCTCTTCTATTATCACTATTACCTGAATTGACTTAAGTATCGGAGAATAAAAACCACCACAACCCATGGTTGTCTTAGGTCCTAACGTATTTTCTCTGTTCGCATGTCCATAGCAAGGAGAAGTGCACCTCTATTCTGATGTTGACAAAAAATGGCATTAACCTCTAGCTCCGTATGTGGAAAAGAAGTGTGTTCTACTAGCCAACAACTCAAAAAGAAAATTTTTAGCATTTTTTGTGCTCTCCACTAGATTTGAGAATGAAAATCTAAGAAAAATAGTCTATTGGAGTGCCCCAACGAAAGTTGAGTGAGTGTCTAACAAAAATCTCCCACATAGACCTATAGTTTGTTCTTTAAACCAAGGAGAATCCTCCCACAAGTTCCAAAACTCCACTCTATAAGGCAACTAAGAAGATCAACCACATGCTCAAACTACTTGTCCACACAACATGCCCTACACTTGCTGTGGTCCGCCCACCTTAGGGCCCGACCCACTTTTTAGAGAAGAACATGAATTGAAGCCACTCTAGATGTGATGGAAAACACATCCCAAGAAATCTTAGAAATTTTCCTAGAACCATGAGATCTAGAATAAGATCTAAAATGTAGAAAAAATGAAGGATATCGTCGTAAGAAAATATCGCGCAAGACATATCACAAAAAAGGGTTATAGCTTCCATAACCATCACTACCAAACAGTAGCTCGATTTTTGACACCATTAGCAAGTGAAGCTTCCTTATCTACCAAACAGAAAATCCCAATAGCCCCTTAATGGTGGCACAACCAAAATAGGGCTCTACCTCCCACTTTTTTGTCCAGATGAGTGCTACCTATTCAAATCTAAAATATGTGCATCGTTTTAGAAAATTGAGACCACCATTAGAAATATCTTGTCCCAATTAATTCGTACCCAAAATTTGAGGCCTAACGAACATAGGGGCAAGCCAGACGCTCTACCATGTGCCACACCTATGAGTGGTGGTTGGGCAAACAAGTCTTGTCCAGAAAATAGAAAAGACTAAATCAGACCGGTTTGGTTTACCGAACAGAAAATAGACAGTTAGAGGTCATCTATACCTACTTTTAGGTCAGTTATTGGAGAACCAAAACTAGTTCCAAAATCCTCTCAATGAGACAGTCTGAACAGTATTGTCTTTTGTAGCCTAGGTTCAGCCACTGATAGGAACACTTTGTGTGACATTTTTAATGTATTTCCTTACTTATTTGGTTACACTTTGATCTTAATTGTGTTACTTTTAACTTAGTTTGTTGAAATGAATCCATAGATAGCATTGGTGTAGAAAAATGAGCAATAATGAAGTTTTTGAGCTTTTCTTGTTTAATGTAACTTTTCCTTTCTTATAAATTCTTAATTCTTTTGTAGGGAATATGCATTATCATCATCAAATTGGAAAGTTTAGGGCTTGTTACACTTGAAAAGGAAGGAGTGGAGGCCAAGAGACAATCAAAATAAAACTTAAATTTGAAGGAAATCAGAATTTTGACAGATTTCGTAGTCCAACTTCGAAGGGCTCTACCAGACAACTCAGAAGTCCAAAAATCATGAATGTGGTGTCATTGGAAAGCCCTACATGTCTAGTTTCCAAAACCTCCAAGAACTTGATCATATCTATTTTGATGGCTGAGATATTCCCGTTTTAGTAATCAAGGTTCAATCTGTCCGAAAACTTGGATTTTGAATTCAATTCAAAAGAGCACACCAAGTCCCACATCGAAATTAGAGCAAAGATTAGCAGAAAATTATCCTATAAAGAGGTATAATGAGTCCCACATTGGAAAAAGAAGAGAAGGTAGCCAACCAATTCTCTTATATAAGGAGCAAGGCTCCACCTCTCAAAATCATCTCTTCATTTGCATTAACCTTAGAGTAAAAAATTATTATCAAGATTTCTCAAGGACGTAAGGATCATCATCATCAAGACTTCTCAAGCTTCAAAAGTGTAATATTTATGTTTATTGTTTTTAATTATTTTTGTTATTGTATTGAAGTTATTTGTTTTAGATTCTTTTATTGGAAATATGATTTATTTGCTATATGTCTTGTTTATTTTCATATTTGATTAAAGCATTAAATTTGATTGTTAATGATATGTAGTTATGAATTCATGAACTATGATTATGTGTAAGAATTTTCACTCTAATTTAGATATGTAGTCTTATATGGTTCGAAACATATAGGGTTTATATATCATTGGTAGTTAGTAGTACTACATATGAACGTTTTCTTTGTGGTGATGAAAAGTATCATATTGCCTATTAGGATTCTCATAGGGCAATCCTTATGAGGTTCTAATAAAAAGGTGAAACTTGTAAAAGTGTGTGTGAGGATTGCAAGGTAATTATTTATGGTTTGACACCCGTAGTCTTAGCTTGTATTCGAACTATATTCATGAAAGCTTAATGATCTACTTTGATTTTCACATGGTTAGACGTTTCCGCTATGTTTAAGTCGAGTAAAATATCTAGGTAATTGACGTTTCCTATATCTTAGAGAATTTAGAAGAATATGTTGAGTATTTGAGGTCGTTGCCCTTATTCTCAAGGGTTCGATTCTTATGCATGCTTATGGGATTGAATTCGCTGCTATTAGTCATGACAATCTGATTGAATGCTTGGTTATCTATGGTTGTGTGAATGGAGATAATCACTTGTATATAATTTTTTGTTTTTCTTTTAGTTAAAAACCAATTCCAAACCCCATAAATTCTTGTACACATTATATATTTGTGAATATTTATTATACTAACACTTATTGTAGGTGTCCCTTCAGTCCCCGGTCCCTAACGATCCCTTATTTGTCCATTACTACATTGATAGGGTTATTGATATGCAAGTAATTGCAGGTCTATCAACAACCATTAGATAATGAAGTATCGAATATCTTTTAATTATTCAATAAGAAATATGACCCCAATTTAAGGATAAGTATTTATCCTCGTGTAAGTAACAAATATCATGTATATCTCTACCCCTTATATATATGCACCTTGTACACATTCTCACACAAGTCAAAATTTGGATATAATAAATAATACACACAGATTCTGTATTCACTTTATCTTCACTTCTTCTTCTTATTAACAAGGAGTTGAAGCTTAGGTCTCTTCTATCATCACCATTACCCAAACTAACTTAAGCATTGAAAGGCTAAAGGCCACCACATTTTGTGATGGTCTGAGGTCCTAACATATTTTCATTGTTCGTAGGTCTATAGCAAGGAGAAATGCACTCCCATTCTGATGTTAACAAAAAATGACAACAACATATTGACTAATAAATAAAAATACAAAATTATTTTACAAAATGTGACTTTACACTCTCTTAGATTTTAATATCAAGAGTATATCTCTCTCAAATATTACTTTCTCTCAAACACTTAAGCTTGGATTCTCTCATTCTTTCTAATATATATATATATATATATATATATATTAATTTCTCTTCTCTTCATTGAGAGATGTTTCTTCTGTGAATGATTGATTTGTAAGCCATATTGCATTTGCTTTTATAATATCAAAACATTCTAAAATTATACAAGCAATCCTTGAAATAGGGAGGAGAGTTTTTCTCTCGTATGCTATTTTCTTTCCTTCTTTTGTTTTGACTTTTTCCTTTTTCTTTCTAATCTCATATTCTCTTCAAAACGTTCTAACATTATACTAGTAATCCTTGAAATGGGAAGGATAGTTTTTGTCTCGTACTATATTTTCTTTCCTTCTTTTGTTTTGATTTTTATACTTTTATCTCTAATCTCATATTCTCTCCTCTCTTCTCCTACGCAATAGGAGGGATAACTTATCACATCAGAGAAATTATTCATTATTTTAAGAGTAAATGATTATTGGTACCCAAACTAATGAAATGTAAATTAATGCATCAACTTTTTTGAAAAGTACACCCAATGTTTGATAAAGAGAACCAATGAAATTGTTGCAAAGCATACTCCAAGAGTAATAGAAAATACCTCATCACATCATTACCAACTTAACTAAATAACAAGAATATTGGTCATTACTTCATATAAGCAATGGATTTGATATTGATAACCAGATTATATTTGAATGGTTCCAAATAACATCTTTTTGGTCTATTGCGCACCCAAAGCACGAAGAATCTCGAGTCTAGACTTTAGTGCAAGGAAAAGAAGACTAAAAGAAGGAAAGGATATACCAAGAAATTCATATATTTTTTTCTTCTTAAAAAATGCGATACATAAAAAATATAATACCTATAAAAAATACGATACATAAAAGTTCCCAAAAAAATATAGATAAAATTTAATAAAATATAAAATTTACAAAACAAAAAAAAAAAAAAAAAAAAAATTTCATGTTCAAATTCATTGTTAAACTATTAAAATAAAATAATAATTTTGTCTCATTAAATTCACTTAATTATTTTGTCAAATTTTTATTAATAAAATCATATTTTACTATTCACAAAGTGACTAAAGTGTTACATTTTTACAAAAAGAGTAACCTAAATATTTCTTTCTAAAAACAAAATAACTAAAATGTAATAATAATACAAACAAAATGACTCTTAAAACACTTAATCTTGTTATTTAGTTTAAAAGTTAGAATTCAAAGCATGTGTATGACAAAATTGAAAGAAAGTAATTACCAATAGTATTTTCAATGCGGTAGGTGTGATTAGGTTTGATATCCCCACCTATATGTTGAATTTTTGTGTTGGGCGGGGAGGGGGAGGGGGTAGGATCAAGATTCTAGATTCTTTACAGGAATTCCAGAAAGTTTTTGAAGATTGGTTATTCTCACAAACAAATAATATATGTTTAATTATATATTTTATGTTAAAAATTTACAAATTTAAGTTGGAAAATAATATAAATTTGAAATTATGTAATATATATACTAAATGCAATATAATATTTAGATGGTGGTAGTTTAAAAATTAAAATAAAACATATTTTTAATTATAATATTATATATTTTTTAAGTAAAAATATAAGAAATTGTATAAAATTATAAAATAAAAAAAATTGGATTCGAGATTTGATGAGGCATTGTATAATCCCTTAATTCATCCACAAAGACATGAATTTGATGAGGCAGGGTATAATCCCTTAATTCATCCACAAAGATATTTTTTCCATCAAATTATTCTTGTTACTAAAAAACTCAACTTTTTTCCACAGAACCCACGTATTAGACAACACTTATCACCAACTTTGATCAAATTATACGCTTCATTATATTGTTGAATGCCCTTCCTTGATGTTTGTCTAGACTGTTTCATTGTGACTTTTCTGTAGCAAACTCATCGATAAATGCCAAATTGAACCAAATATTTCCTATAATTAGAAGAGCATAGTAATAATTTTGCACACATATTTGCACTAAAACCAACCATTGTAAGCCATATTACACAAGTTAATCATATATATTTTAGGGTGAAGGTGTCTTGATACTCACTTTGTTCAAGTCAAATATGTTGTTTAGTCCTTTAATTTAGAAAAAATATTTTTGACTCATTTTGCTTGAGAAACAGGTTCCAAGGAAGGAAAAATTAAATTTTTATCCAATATTTTGTTAAATCTAACCGAATAACATTTGTGTCGAATGTATTTTTATATTGTTCAATATATATATGTAAAAAATTAATATTTAATAAAAAAATTTTCAAATTTTTAAGAACATTTTTTCTTTAAAATTTATTCAAAATTTTATAGTCTAATATCTAAAGTTACACATTAAATAATAAAATATTTTTTAAGTTAGAAACAAAAAATTTGCTTAAAAAAGTTTGAATAAATTTTTTAATTAAATGGGACTTAGCAAAAGAAAAAAACACACACCATAATCTAATAAAATAAATTAAAAATATAAAGTAATGAGTTTTGTTAGTGTAAAGTCATACATTTTGATGGAATATTAGAGATAATATTTTATATTGATTAAAAATAATAATATGATAAAGCTTAAGAATATTAGGTACTTTCGATTATTAGATAAATCTTTTGGAATTTGACATTTCATGAACAATATAAAATGAACATATGAACCTGACATTGGGCCAGAAATCTGAGGAGTTAAGTGAATTAAGCCAGACAAAGCCCGAAGGTCACCCCAAGCAAGCATAAATGAACAAGGCCACGACGCTTTACGTGATTATACCGGATTATTTACTTAAATATCTAATATTTTAATTAAATAAGATTAAAATTGTACGTTTTAATTATATTAAAATTAAATAAATTATATAAATATTTTTAACCATGTGATATGTGATATAAATATGTAACAAGTTACATACTGAATATACATGTATGTAACACGATATGTAACTTAGTTACATACATCTAAGTAAGTAAAGCATGTAGTGATGAACTGAGATATTCTATTTTTGTTAAGAAAAATAGAGTATACAAACTCAAGTAAGTAAAACATTCAAACTTCGTAAGAATTGAAGAATAATATACAAACTCAGATAACATACAAACATATTAAATTTATTAGAATGAGAATGTTCAAAACATATTCTACAATTTTCTGTAAACTTTAAAAAATAGGAAGAAAAATAAATTCTACAACTTTCTGCGAGTATGAAAAATAGCGTTACATACTTGTTACTCTGATATATAAATTGTGTTACATACATGTATGTATATTATTTACATATTATATAAATATGAATGTAAACTGTAACATGTATGTGAAATGTATGTATGTAATAAGTATTACATATATAATATATGATATGTAATATTTATTATATACCTACATTTTAGTATCTAATAGTATATAACAAGTTTCATACTTCATCTATTTGTAACCTCCAACTATCTGCAAGTTTCTTTTCCTCGTTGCTCAGTTAAATTTTCCATTCTACAATGTAATTCAGTTTAACCAAAATTTTGTAGCTCTGTATTTTATAAACACAGAAATAAAATAAAAAACAAAAAAGTACAAAAGAAGGTGGAAATGTTTTCCCACCAGCCACATCCTAATTATCCAATCCACAAACTGGAAATGTCAACTTCAATCTTAAAAAGATGGAAAATTCTGAAGAAATTCCAAAAATTACTCAAAGACATCCCACTAAATAAGAAAAAATTTACAAAATAAATAATAAAATGGAAAATTACAAAATTACCCTTAGTGTTTCTTAGCCATCCCACCCCCACCACACCCCAACCCACCACACCCCCACACATCCCACTCTCTTAAAAATTTCTCATACATCCCACTCCTTCTTCTTCACTTATTTTCACCTCCACCTTCACCTCCACACCTACATTTACCTCCAAAATTTAACTTAAGAAATTAAAAATGGAAGATACATACATGAATAATGTAGAAGAAGTGGATTTTTATGAAAAAAATGGAATAAAAAAGCAAATCAAACTGGTAAAATTTTTTTTTTTTCTGCAAATCGCGCAGTGGTTCGGTAAGGACCACCGAACGTTTATGATATGTTCGTAGGCCCTACCGAACATGTCTAAAATGTTCGGTAGGCCCTACCGAACATGTCTAAAATGTTCGGTAACCCCTACCGAACATGTCTAAAATGTTCGGTAACCCCTACCGAACCTCTGTGAGTGAGGGATGTCCGGAATGTGTAAAATATACTAAGGGTAATTTTGTAATTTCTCATTTTATTAAATTTTTTCTCATTTAGTGGGATGTCCATGAGTAATAATTGGAATTTCTTCAGAATTTCCCTAAAAAGATATGTATTAAAAACATAAATCTTAAAAAGAGAATAAAATATAACAAAGAGTAAAATAAATATAAAAATAAAATAAAATAAAAAAATATATCAATATAGGAATGCAGAGAGAAGGAAAGAAAGAGATCGAGAGAGAGAGACAGAAAAGCAAATAGTCACGAAATAATCAGACAGAAAAGCAAATAGTCATGAAAAATCGTAAGATAATATGAAATAAAATGTAAGTTATTTAACTTTTGCAATAAATAGCTATTTTGATTATAATTCCACGTGAGAGTGGAGAAAAAAATTATTTAAAATAATTAAACTGACATAAAGATAAAATAATAATAACGTATTATAAAACAGTGTCATATAGCTTTTAATGAAAAATTACCCATTCAACCAAAAACTTGTATATTCTAGATCATTAATTCTGATTATACTTCCCGCGTGCAACAAAACAGAGACTTTTAAAAAAAAAAAAAAAAAAGAGAGAGAGAGACTGAGAGAGTATAAACTAAATAAAAATTGTGCGGAGACAAGAGGAGATTAAATAATAATAATTTGTAGTTAAGACTAGAATTTCCGATGATTTTGAATACGTGTCCAATATAGAAACCAACCACAATTCATTTCCATTGCTAAACCAAGTCAGATTGAATTTTGACTGACGACCCCAAAATGAAAAATGACCAATACCGTATTACTCTACAATTCGGATATGGTGTACCCAAACGACAGGCTAATTAAGATTTTATTTGCACATATATAGCATCCAAAACATAAGCTTCTTTTGTAGTGTCCAAATTTATAGCATCACCGCCTACGTTAGGAAAAAATTTTAGGAGATTAAAATTTAATTTTTTTTTATACAAAATAATAAATTATATTTAATCTAATAATGAATTTTTCATATCATATTATAATAGAGACATAGATTTAACACTCAAAAAATATATAATTAATACATTATAATTAACTTATAACGAAAATTAAATAAAAATATAACAAGTTAATAAATATTAGTATCATTTATGAATAAAATAAATTTATTAACTATAAAATCTAAGCAAATAGAAAATTCAATCAAACATATCAAAATTTATAGTTGTTAAAAAACTAAAACTAAAATAAACATATAAAAATGTAAAAATTAAGATATGATTTAAAATTTTAGTCTTGAAACTATATTTAAAAATATATGTTTATAAACAATACAAAACTGACTAATAATAATAAAAATTTTATATAAAAAAAATTCAAATAAATTTTAAAATATTATTAAAATAAAATATCAAATAATATAATATTATATAAAGTTAAAATTTGGGTTGAAATAAAATATGATAAACATAAATTTAATAGTTTTAATATGAAGCTTATCATATACTTATTTTTTTAATTTTATTTTTATAATGTTAAATCTAAAGTTAAATATTTAAAAAAAAATTAGATTATCACATTTAAGAAATTTTGTTTTGTTAATAATTACCAAATACATAAAAAAAGTATATATTTAACTATTTTATTTATAATTTATATCATTTTTATCCACGTATTTATTAAATATTGTTAACATATACTAAAATATATATATATATATATATATTAGACACAATATATTATTATAAATAAAATATTTATTTAATACTAAAAAATATTTATATAATTAATTTTTTTTGAAAAAAAATTTGTCATAATTGTAACTCCATCCAGCTCCTTAAAACATCCGCCACAGCTACCACCCGAAAAAGTTGACATCTACCCACCCCTCCACAAAATTAAAATTAAAGATAATTAATCCTTGAATATCTCATAAGTTCCTTTCAATCCATAATCCATATCATTGACCAATAAATCTAAAACCCATTTACTCAAAATAAATAAATAGAATATATATATATATATATAAGCGACCACAACTCCTAATTTATCCTTTGATCTCTTCCTCACTGGGGCAACATGATCAGTATTGTGAAGCTCATCAAAATGGCAAGAAAGTGGCACAAAGTAGCACTAAGAGCCAAGAAAATGATTTCCTTTTCCAATACAACAACCCATCATCAAGGGGTTAAAGGTCATTTTGTGATATATAGCAATGACCAGAGACGTTTTGTATTGCCATTAGAGTATCTTCATAGCCACATATTTCAAGAGCTATTGAAGATGTCTCAAGAAGAGTTTGGACTATCCAATGATGGACCTCTCACCTTGCCATTTGATTCAAGTTTCATCAAATATATAGTCTCAGTCATCTCTAGGAGTTTCGTTGGAATATTTGAAATCGACCCTGAAAGAAGAGACATAGAACTTGCAGACCAAACCCAAAAGTTTTGAGCTAACCCATGAACATTTGCTTTTGTAAACTCAGTAATTTTAGAAATAACATGCGTCTTTAAGTTAGAGCCATTAAACACAGAATGATTAACAACAAGTGAATTGATAACCATGATAGATAAAGGAGCAACAAAGAGTATAAGAAGCAAAGCTGTTAACTTTGACCTCCAAAAGAAACGCTTAGACTCCCCTTTTGCTCCATAAGTAGTATCCTCCAAAGAAACTTCATTATCATTTTCTTGTACCATTTCACCAGAAGAGAGTTCCTCCGACTCATTTTGAGAATCATCAGATTGGGTTTCTTCAGTGACATCAGAATCTGAAAAGCTACTAGAAATTAAACTTTCTTCAAGTTGTTTGCCTTCATTCTTTTTACTGAGCAAGTGTTCCAATCGAGGATTTGGTCGGTAGTGCAAAAACTGAGGCCTCGGTGATAAGTAGTTGGTTTTAGGATCATAAGGAGGCATTGATGGGTCAGACTCTTTAGGTGGAGGACTAATGTTAAAAGTAGGATCAAGATTAACAGAGTCATGTCCCTCAGCAACAAAAAAAATCATGGGTTCTTTTGAATCTAAAATTGGGTCAGTTTTCAAATCTTTAGAAGTCAAACTAGATGCCAAAGTTTCCTCCTTGTGTTCTGATTTGATCACTGGTGATTGGGTTTTGAGTTCAGGTAACGAAGTAGAAATACGAACTGGTTCTTCAATGAAAGAAGGTGGAGGACTTACTTTAAACGTAGGATCAAGATTAACACAGTCGTGTACCTCAGCAACAAAAGATTTGATGGGTTCTTTTGAATCTAAAATTGGGTAAGTTTTCAAATCTTTAGAAGTCAAACTAGATTTCAAAGTTTCCTCCTCGTGTTCTGATTTGGTTTTGACTTCAGGTAACAAATTAGATATACGAACTGGTTCTTCAGTAAAAGGAAGAGAAGTACGAATTGACTCATTTCTCTCACCCAAAATTTTCTTCTTTGGTGAAGTAATGATCTTGGAAGCCGCTGAAATTGTAGGGGACATGAAATTTTTTGTGGGTTTCGAACCCATTGGAGATCTAACATTCGTTGGTTTCGAATTCTGATCTTTCCCATTTTCTTTATCCTTGTTGTCGCGTATGGTAACTATGCTCTCTCTTCCGAAAGAACTTCTGCGTGGATGATGTTCTGCAAATCAAACAAAACCCATCAGAAACACGAACATCAAAACAACATAAGGTGGAATTTTTTTTTGGAAATTTATGAAAGTATGGTTTATTAACTCTCATTTTCTCCTTTTTTTCTCGGAAACCAAACAGATCATCAAGGATTCGAGGTGATGGTTATTAATGTTTTTATAAAAAAAATAAAAATGAAGGAATGTCTAACCTGAAGGGCTATTGAAGGGGGTATTCGGATGAAAACCTCTGTGAATCTCGGTAATGGAGGGTTTAGCTAACGGATTGCCAGTGAAGCTCCGTCTAATGGGATTGCTGATCTCTGAGCTTCTTGCATTGGGGTTTGTTCGACCCGACATTGATGAAGAAGAGGCCTTGTTCAACGGCATAACCAAAGAAAGTATTTCCAAGAGAAGAGAATAGAAAGTGGTTTTCTTGACCAGTAAATTGCGTGAAAGAATAAGGCGAGATGTTCAAGTAGAGCAATTGAATATTTGAATAGTTAGATCGGTTTTTCTTGAAAGAAGGCCGTAACGGATAGTTTTTAAAAGTTTGGAGCACGGATAGATCTTAATCTCAAGATTCAAATGGAGATTCTTTTACCGTTGGCTTAAAATCTACCGTTGAGAAATTCCTTTTAGAATGCATAATATCATTGAATATTCAAAAGAAAAATGTTTTTGTTTTGTTTTTTTTTTGCTCCCAATGAACGCGAAAAAGGTTTGAACAGTTGGATCATTTACGTTTGGATGAAGAGTAATTCTATTCGGAAAATACTTTACAGCATCATTAATACACTACTTAATACCATTTATATACATATATATCATAAATTTAATAATTTTTTGTATTTTAATTAATAACCATAAACTTATTAGTATAGAATTACTCTCCATTGGGGCTTCATACCAACCCAAGTGCCTTTTTATTTTTTATAAGATGTCATAGATCTTATAACTTATAAAAATATAGTATATAAGCAGTAACCTTTTAATAAACTATATAAATTTTATTATTTTCATGAAATTAACACTATTATTTTAATTTAACTGTTGATTAAAAATTTAAGTCAAATTTTATCATGTGTTGGTTATATAACCATATTTATAAAGTTATAACATATATCATATCTAGTCATTTATCATCACTTCAACAACTTTAATAAAATTATTTATCTAAAAATATCCTCATTAATATAGTAACATAATCAGGAAATAATAAAATTATGTTCAATTTTTCAATTAACAATTAAAATAAGACTTTTGTGTTAATTTTATAAAAATAACATATAACGTATATGTACTACAAAAATGCTATGGAACTTACATAATGTATTTATGTAAGTTACAAAACCTTTAACGCCCTTCATCCTTTTTTATTGATTGTTATTCTTAAGTCCCGTTAATAAATCAAATGAGTCTTGCAACATTTAATGAAACATTTGGGCGGGATGTGATGTGAATGAGAAAATAATGGAGATATAAACTTTCATAGGAAAAAACGGAAAATCAATTTACTTGATGTAGAATGCTAAAGACACTTCTTTTACACTTCTTAAAGCACTTTTCACTTTTAAGGAAAGTCATGTAACGTACATATATTTTTTATTTTAAGTAGAATATAATTTAAAAAATAAATAACATTTGTACTCATGATGCATAAAAAAAAAGTGTACATAAAAAAGATAAAGGCAGTGTCCTATAATTTTTATAATAGGAGTACTTTAATCATTTAATTTTTAAATTAAATAATTTAGTCCAAAATTTTTATTTAAATATTACTTAAGTTTTAAATAGGCCAAAAATTGAAAACTTTGACCAAATTATTTAAAGAAAAAATTGAAATTTTAATTAAAAATTTTGATTTAAAATAATCAATTTTTTTTTTTTTTTTAAAATATTAACCAAAGACCCTTCGACACCCACTAACCATGTTGGGATAAATGACAACAATAATAATAATAGTCAAATAAAAAAATTACAACAGTTATTTGATCCAATTTTTTTTACTTTTATGCATTTAAAATGGGCTAATAAAATGTATAATATTTTTCATTACATATTGTGTTGGACATAAAATAATACATGTCATGTGGCACGCTTTCATTGGTCCTACTCAACAATATGGCTCACAGCCCAAATTAATGAGTGCTAAATAAGCGGATAGACCTGATTGCTAGATAAACGATCATCAGATAATTAAATACTGAATATTCTCTAACTATTCGATAACAAATAATTAGAGAGAGATATGCCTACAATATAAAGATAAGTTTATTTTCTCAAGTAAGTAATCGATAATAGATATACTATTTCTTAAATATATGCACTTTGTACACATTTTCACACAAGTCATAAGTCAAATAAAATAAATAATATACACAACTCTTAAATTCTCTCTTTCTTCACTTCTTTTCCCTATTATCAAAGAGTTGAGGCTTAGTCTCTTCTATTATCACTATTACCCGAATTGACTTAAGTATCGGAGAGTAAAAGACCACCACACCCCGTGGTTGTGTTAGGTCCTAACGTATTTTCTCTGTTCGCATGTCCATAGCAAGGAGAAGTGCACCTCTATTTTGATGTTGACAAAAAATGGCATTAACCTCTAGCTCCGTATGTGGAAAAGAAGCGTGTTCTACTAGCCAACAACTCAAAAAGAAAATTTTTAGCATTTTTGTGCTCTCCACTAGATTTGAGAAGGAAAATCTAAGAAAAATAGTCTATTGGAGTGCCCCAACGAAAGTTGAGTGAGTGTCTAACAAAAATCTCCCACATAGACCTATAGTTTGTTCTTTAAACCAAGGAGAATCCTCCCACAAGTTCCAAAACTCCACTCTGTAAGGCAACTAAGAAGATCAACCACATGCTCAACCTACCTGTCCACACAAAGGCCTTACACTTGCTGTGGTCCGCCCACCTTAGGGCCCGACCCACTTTTTAGAGAAGAACATGAATTGAAGCCTCTCTAGATGTGATGGAAAACACATCCCAAGAAATCTTAGAAATTTTCCTAGAACCATGAGATCTAGAATAAGATCTAAAATGTAGAAAAAATGAAGGATATCATCGTAAGAAAATATTGCGCAAGACATATCACAAAAAAGGGTTATAGCTTCCATAACCATCACTACCAAACAGTAGCTCGATTTTTGACACCATTAGCAAGTGAAGCTTCCTTATCTACCGAATAGAAAATCCCAATAGCCCCTTAATGGTGGCACAACCAAAATAGGGCTCTACCTCCCACTTTTTTGGCCAGATGAGTGCTACCTATTCAAATCTAAAATATGTGCATCGTTTTAGAAAATTGAGACCACCATTAGAAATATCTTGTCCCAATTAGTTCGTACCCAAAATTTGAGGCCTAACGAACATAGGGCCAAGCCACACGCTCTACCATGTGCCACACCTACGAGTGGTGGTTGCGCAAACAAGTCTTGTCCAGAAAATAGAAAAGACTAAATCAGACCGGTCTGGTTTACCGAATAGACAATAGACAGTTAGAGGTCATCTACACCTACATTTAGGTCAGTTATTGGAGAACCAAAACTAGTTCCAAAATCCTCTCAATGTCTGAACAATATTGTCTTTTGTAGCCTAGGTTCAGCCACTATGAACGACCTTCCTCATGCCTCTCACTAGCCAAAAAATTTCTAGATGGAACCCCTCCGTGTGGCCCACCTTTCGAGAATTTTCTAGATGGACTCCCTTTGTGCACCCGCCGGTTGGGAATGCACCGAACATCCTCCCTCAGTGTGGCCCTCCAGCAAAGAAATCACCAAACAGACAACTTCTGGATGGAGAACTACCAGATAGACCCCACTCTCTACATGCATCCATAGCCTTCTAAGCTACTTCTGCACCAACTACCAACGAGTTTGAATGGCTCACAAAAGAATAGCACAAACGAACATTCATTTGTACGTGATAATGAACATGCTTCGACTTGTCTTAGAGCGCCTATTAGAGCCATCAGTTCCTAAACTATCTCATGTTAACAAGAACTCTCTATAGCACCTTCTAAGTCACCTAACAGGTTGTACTGTCTAGACCGCCGCCTAACCGACCACTTAATCCACACTAACACTTTTCAACATGAATTGATGCCTTACAAATAATGATGTACATATTACCGTTGCTCTACGGGCTGCGAAATCAACACCTCCACATATTAATGAAGTAGTCCAGGACACAACCTATTAAGACAAGCTAGACATGGCAGAGTGCAGCCCAAGATGCCACACCACCCCACATGACAAATCATGCAGACCAAGTCTTGATCACCAGAACATGGACATCCAATCCTGTTGTCCAAGTCTTGATCACCAGAACATGGACATTCAATCCTGTTGTCCAAGTCATCATTACCTACAACGGACCCCTTTGGGATACACCTTTGCCTATCTCAACAAGCATATTGAGTTACCTTTCGGGCCATAGAAGTGTCGCATGATTCTATTCAACTAAAAGCTTCTCCATCACATGATCTTACAAAACATTCTTAACAGAATGGAAATTACCATCCATAAATTTTGGAGAAATTTTCCTAAGCTACAATTGGAAAATCAACATATGCTTGGATGAGTGGACTAGTGTAAGCACACCAAGTTTGAGGTTGATAGAATGGGGACTTTGCAAACATCTGGTCAGATGAAATCATCCCAAAAATAAAAAACAATTCATACAAATGTGGCAAGCTATATATGGAAAAGAAACCACATAAGACCTTCTATTATCGCAACTACAGGCCGTCCACCTAGATGTACATATAGGCCACCCACCTAGAGGAGACCAAATTGAAAGATAATCACCCAGACAAACATGTAGTTGGCCAAGTAGGAGTTGCCTAATAGAAAAGGTTTCCACTTGAATAAACATGTGGCTGGTTAGATGAAAGTCACCTAACAAAGATATGGCCAACGAGATAGGATTAGCCAAATAAGAAAGGTGCCTGCCGAATAGAGCCCCAATGCAACACCTCACTAGAGATGAGCTTGTGATCAATGAAATATGTTCAACCATAATGCATCATGTACATATCTCCAGGAAAATTTCGAAGAGTACCCTTGTAGATTACTCTAAAAATACATATAAGAATTAATCAAGTCTATACACAAGTCATAAGTCAAATAAAATAAATAATATACACAGCTCTTAAATTCTCTTTTTCTTCACTTCTTTTCCCTATTATCAAAGAGTTGAGGCTTAGTCTCTTCTATTATCACTATTACCTGAATTGACTTAAGTATCGGAGAATAAAAACCACCACAACCCATGGTTGTCTTAGGTCCTAACGTATTTTCTCTGTTCGCATGTCCATAGCAAGGAGAAGTGCACCTCTATTCTGATGTTGACAAAAAATGGCATTAACCTCTAGCTCCGTATGTGGAAAAGAAGTGTGTTCTACTAGCCAACAACTCAAAAAGAAAATTTTTAGCATTTTTTGTGCTCTCCACTAGATTTGAGAATGAAAATCTAAGAAAAATAGTCTATTGGAGTGCCCCAACGAAAGTTGAGTGAGTGTCTAACAAAAATCTCCCACATAGACCTATAGTTTGTTCTTTAAACCAAGGAGAATCCTCCCACAAGTTCCAAAACTCCACTCTATAAGGCAACTAAGAAGATCAACCACATGCTCAAACTACTTGTCCACACAACATGCCCTACACTTGCTGTGGTCCGCCCACCTTAGGGCCCGACCCACTTTTTAGAGAAGAACATGAATTGAAGCCACTCTAGATGTGATGGAAAACACATCCCAAGAAATCTTAGAAATTTTCCTAGAACCATGAGATCTAGAATAAGATCTAAAATGTAGAAAAAATGAAGGATATCGTCGTAAGAAAATATCGCGCAAGACATATCACAAAAAAGGGTTATAGCTTCCATAACCATCACTACCAAACAGTAGCTCGATTTTTGACACCATTAGCAAGTGAAGCTTCCTTATCTACCAAACAGAAAATCCCAATAGCCCCTTAATGGTGGCACAACCAAAATAGGGCTCTACCTCCCACTTTTTTGTCCAGATGAGTGCTACCTATTCAAATCTAAAATATGTGCATCGTTTTAGAAAATTGAGACCACCATTAGAAATATCTTGTCCCAATTAATTCGTACCCAAAATTTGAGGCCTAACGAACATAGGGGCAAGCCAGACGCTCTACCATGTGCCACACCTATGAGTGGTGGTTGGGCAAACAAGTCTTGTCCAGAAAATAGAAAAGACTAAATCAGACCGGTTTGGTTTACCGAACAGAAAATAGACAGTTAGAGGTCATCTATACCTACTTTTAGGTCAGTTATTGGAGAACCAAAACTAGTTCCAAAATCCTCTCAATGAGACAGTCTGAACAGTATTGTCTTTTGTAGCCTAGGTTCAGCCACTGATAGGAACACTTTGTGTGACATTTTTAATGTATTTCCTTACTTATTTGGTTACACTTTGATCTTAATTGTGTTACTTTTAACTTAGTTTGTTGAAATGAATCCATAGATAGCATTGGTGTAGAAAAATGAGCAATAATGAAGTTTTTGAGCTTTTCTTGTTTAATGTAACTTTTCCTTTCTTATAAATTCTTAATTCTTTTGTAGGGAATATGCATTATCATCATCAAATTGGAAAGTTTAGGGCTTGTTACACTTGAAAAGGAAGGAGTGGAGGCCAAGAGACAATCAAAATAAAACTTAAATTTGAAGGAAATCAGAATTTTGACAGATTTCGTAGTCCAACTTCGAAGGGCTCTACCAGACAACTCAGAAGTCCAAAAATCATGAATGTGGTGTCATTGGAAAGCCCTACATGTCTAGTTTCCAAACCTCCAAGAACTTGATCATATCTATTTTGATGGCTGAGATATTCCCGTTTTAGTAATCGAGGTTCAATCTGTCCGAAAACTTGGATTTTGAATTCAATTCAAAAGAGCACACCAAGTCCCACATCGAAATTAGAGCAAAGATTAGCAGAAAATTATCCTATAAAGAGGTATAATGAGTCCCACATTGGAAAAAGAAGAGAAGGTAGCCAACCAATTCTCTTATATAAGGAGCAAGGCTCCACCTCTCAAAATCATCTCTTCATTTGCATTAACCTTAGAGTAAAAAATTATTATCAAGATTTCTCAAGGACGTAAGGATCATCATCATCAAGACTTCTCAAGCTTCAAAAGTGTAATATTTATGTTTATTGTTTTTATTATTTTTGTTATTGTATTGAAGTTATTTGTTTTAGATTCTTTTATTGGAAATATGATTTATTTGCTATATGTCTTGTTTATTTTCATATTTGATTAAAGCATTAAATTTGATTGTTAATGATATGTAGTTATGAATTCATGAACTATGATTATGTGTAAGAATTTTCACTCTAATTTAGATATGTAGTCTTATATGGTTCGAAACATATAGGGTTTATATATCATTGGTAGTTAGTAGTACTACATATGAACGTTTTCTTTGTGGTGATGAAAAGTATCATATTGCCTATTAGGATTCTCATAGGGCAATCCTTATGAGGTTCTAATAAAAAGGTGAAACTTGTAAAAGTGTGTGTGAGGATTGCAAGGTAATTATTTATGGTTTGACACCCGTAGTCTTAGCTTGTATTCGAACTATATTCATGAAAGCTTAATGATCTACTTTGATTTTCACATGGTTAGACGTTTCCGCTATGTTTAAGTCGAGTAAAATATCTAGGTAATTGACGTTTCCTATATCTTAGAGAATTTAGAAGAATATGTTGAGTATTTGAGGTCGTTGCCCTTATTCTCAAGGGGTTCGATTCTTATGCATGCTTATGGGATTGAATTCGCTGCTATTAGTCATGACAATCTGATTGAATGCTTGGTTATCTATGGTTGTGTGAATGGAGATAATCACTTGTATATAATTTTTTGTTTTTCTTTTAGTTAAAAACCAATTCCAAAACCCCATAAATTCTTGTACACATTATATATTTGTGAATATTTATTATACTAACACTTATTGTAGGTGTCCCTTCAGTCCCCGGTCCCTAACGATCCCTTATTTGTCCATTACTACATTGATAGGGTTATTGATATGCAAGTAATTGCAGGTCTATCAACAACCATTAGATAATGAAGTATCGAATATCTTTTAATTATTCAATAAGAAATATGACCCCAATTTAAGGATAAGTATTTATCCTCGTGTAAGTAACAAATATCATGTATATCTCTACCCCTTATATATATGCACCTTGTACACATTCTCACACAAGTCAAAATTTGGATATAATAAATAATACACACAGATTCTGTATTCACTTTATCTTCACTTCTTCTTCTTATTAACAAGGAGTTGAAGCTTAGGTCTCTTCTATCATCACCATTACCCAAACTAACTTAAGCATTGAAAGGCTAAAGGCCACCACATTTTGTGATGGTCTGAGGTCCTAACATATTTTCATTGTTCGTAGGTCTATAGCAAGGAGAAATGCACTCCCATTCTGATGTTAACAAAAAATGACAACAACATATTGACTAATAAATAAAAATACAAAATTATTTTACAAAATGTGACTTTACACTCTCTTAGATTTTAATATCAAGAGTATATCTCTCTCAAATATTACTTTCTCTCAAACACTTAAGCTTGGATTCTCTCATTCTTTCTAATATATATATATATATATATATATATATTAATTTCTCTTCTCTTCATTGAGAGATGTTTCTTCTGTGAATGATTGATTTGTAAGCCATATTGCATTTGCTTTTATAATATCAAAACATTCTAAAATTATACAAGCAATCCTTGAAATAGGGAGGAGAGTTTTTCTCTCGTATGCTATTTTCTTTCCTTCTTTTGTTTTGACTTTTTCCTTTTTCTTTCTAATCTCATATTCTCTTCAAAACGTTCTAACATTATACTAGTAATCCTTGAAATGGGAAGGATAGTTTTTGTCTCGTACTATATTTTCTTTCCTTCTTTTGTTTTGATTTTTATACTTTTATCTCTAATCTCATATTCTCTCCTCTCTTCTCCTACGCAATAGGAGGGATAACTTATCACATCAGAGAAATTATTCATTATTTTAAGAGTAAATGATTATTGGTACCCAAACTAATGAAATGTAAATTAATGCATCAACTTTTTTGAAAAGTACACCCAATGTTTGATAAAGAGAACCAATGAAATTGTTGCAAAGCATACTCCAAGAGTAATAGAAAATACCTCATCACATCATTACCAACTTAACTAAATAACAAGAATATTGGTCATTACTTCATATAAGCAATGGATTTGATATTGATAACCAGATTATATTTGAATGGTTCCAAATAACATCTTTTTGGTCTATTGCGCACCCAAAGCACGAAGAATCTCGAGTCTAGACTTTAGTGCAAGGAAAAGAAGACTAAAAGAAGGAAAGGATATACCAAGAAATTCATATATTTTTTTCTTCTTAAAAAATGCGATACATAAAAAATATAATACCTATAAAAAATACGATACATAAAAGTTCCCAAAAAAATATAGATAAAATTTAATAAAATATAAAATTTACAAAACAAAAAAAAAAAAAAAAAAAAATTTCATGTTCAAATTCATTGTTAAACTATTAAAATAAAATAATAATTTTGTCTCATTAAATTCACTTAATTATTTTGTCAAATTTTTATTAATAAAATCATATTTTACTATTCACAAAGTGACTAAAGTGTTACATTTTTACAAAAAGAGTAACCTAAATATTTCTTTCTAAAAACAAAATAACTAAAATGTAATAATAATACAAACAAAATGACTCTTAAAACACTTAATCTTGTTATTTAGTTTAAAAGTTAGAATTCAAAGCATGTGTATGACAAAATTGAAAGAAAGTAATTACCAATAGTATTTTCAATGCGGTAGGTGTGATTAGGTTTGATATCCCCACCTATATGTTGAATTTTTGTGTTGGGCGGGGAGGGGGAGGGGGTAGGATCAAGATTCTAGATTCTTTACAGGAATTCCAGAAAGTTTTTGAAGATTGGTTATTCTCACAAACAAATAATATATGTTTAATTATATATTTTATGTTAAAAATTTACAAATTTAAGTTGGAAAATAATATAAATTTGAAATTATGTAATATATATACTAAATGCAATATAATATTTAGATGGTGGTAGTTTAAAAATTAAAATAAAACATATTTTTAATTATAATATTATATATTTTTTAAGTAAAAATATAAGAAATTGTATAAAATTATAAAAAAAAAAAATTGGATTCGAGATTTGATGAGGCATTGTATAATCCCTTAATTCATCCACAAAGACATGAATTTGATGAGGCAGGGTATAATCCCTTAATTCATCCACAAAGATATTTTTTCCATCAAATTATTCTTGTTACTAAAAAACTCAACTTTTTTCCACAGAACCCACGTATTAGACAACACTTATCACCAACTTTGATCAAATTATACGCTTCATTATATTGTTGAATGCCCTTCCTTGATGTTTGTCTAGACTGTTTCATTGTGACTTTTCTGTAGCAAACTCATCGATAAATGCCAAATTGAACCAAATATTTCCTATAATTAGAAGAGCATAGTAATAATTTTGCACACATATTTGCACTAAAACCAACCATTGTAAGCCATATTACACAAGTTAATCATATATATTTTAGGGTGAAGGTGTCTTGATACTCACTTTGTTCAAGTCAAATATGTTGTTTAGTCCTTTAATTTAGAAAAAATATTTTTGACTCATTTTGCTTGAGAAACAGGTTCCAAGGAAGGAAAAATTAAATTTTTATCCAATATTTTGTTAAATCTAACCGAATAACATTTGTGTCGAATGTATTTTTATATTGTTCAATATATATATGTAAAAAATTAATATTTAATAAAAAAATTTTCAAATTTTTAAGAACATTTTTTCTTTAAAATTTATTCAAAATTTTATAGTCTAATATCTAAAGTTACACATTAAATAATAAAATATTTTTTAAGTTAGAAACAAAAAATTTGCTTAAAAAAGTTTGAATAAATTTTTTAATTAAATGGGACTTAGCAAAAGAAAAAAACACACACCATAATCTAATAAAATAAATTAAAAATATAAAGTAATGAGTTTTGTTAGTGTAAAGTCATACATTTTGATGGAATATTAGAGATAATATTTTATATTGATTAAAAATAATAATATGATAAAGCTTAAGAATATTAGGTACTTTCGATTATTAGATAAATCTTTTGGAATTTGACATTTCATGAACAATATAAAATGAACATATGAACCTGACATTGGGCCAGAAATCTGAGGAGTTAAGTGAATTAAGCCAGACAAAGCCCGAAGGTCACCCCAAGCAAGCCATGCAGCGAATTACGGAGCTCCGTGTGCCGACAGCTCAGCAAACTATCGGTGTTACCCTCCTGAATGCGCCACATGTCGTGCTTGCACTACTCCCGTTTTTCATCCGCCCATGTGTCACCATCGCTCCACCTATTTTCCTTGCCAAATGTCATCTCCTGATTGATCAGTGCCTATTTTATTAATGATTTTCATCCAACCATTGATTTAAAAGCTAATTAAACGGTCCAGATTTCATCTGAGACATTTTTGAAGGGTTTTAACCTCAACACAACTCCTATTTTCAATTTCGAGCAAAATACAAAATAGGAGTTTTAGAAATATTTTTTAGTATTTTTCACCATTTTTGAGCAAGAGGCAAGGGTTTGAAGCTTTTGGAGCAAAAAGAGGCAACTTTGGAGCATTTTTTGAGAGATTCTACACAACAACTTTACCATTCAACTCCTCGAAGTGTAATCTTTATGTTTCTTATAACTTTTTCTCTTGTTTTTATTGTTTTAAAAATAGGTAGTATGTAATAGAGATTTTTGTTCTAGGAATTTTAATGGAACCCATTCTATGAACATGATTGTTTAATTTTATTTAATATTATTAAAGTGTTTGAATTATCTAATTTAATATGCTTAGTGCTCTTAATTAAATTGGCCATTTAATTAGATGATTTGTTAATTTTGTGTGCAATTCAAAAATTGATATGAAATTGTGAATATGCATTAAATTAGCATATGTGTAATGAGGAAGAAATTTTTATTATTTTGTATGTAATCATTTTTAAACTCTAGGTGCTTAGTGACTCATGTATGCTTAGATGGCCATAGATATGTAGGTAGGTTTATATGGATTAGGATTAACATGACCATAGGCATGTGGGTGATAATTATTTGAGTAGAGTTGATTAATAATCCATACATTTTAGTTACTATTATTGAGACGTGAATTAATTGGGAGTATAATGGGAGAAGTTGAATTCCTAGATTTCCTTTAAATTGTGTTAAAAACTATTTTTGTTTAGTTCCATTTAGTTTAATTTTGCATTTAAATTTTACATTCAAAAAATCGATCGTTTAAATAGATCAAGAAAGCATAAAAACTTGATAGCTAGTCTTAATATACAAAATTATCTCAAGTCTTTGAGGTTCGACCCGTGCTTACGCACACTTTACTACTTTTACATTTACCGTATACTTGCAAAAAATTACAATAATATTGTGGAGACTGGGTTGGCAATGATGATCAGAGCTGGAATTCCAATGCATTTTTGGGATTATGGTTTCAAAATTGCCATGTATTTCATCAACAGAATGCTCACTAAAGTGCTACAATGTAAGTCCTTTTGAGGTATTGTATCATAAAAGGCCTGATCATACTCATCTTAGGGTCTATGGTTGTCTTTGCTTTCCTTATCTTAGACCCTATCATAAACACAAACTTGAACCAAGGTCTTTACCTTGTGTATTTTTGGGATATGTCGCACAATATAAAGGTTTTTGGTGTCTTGAACTTACTTCAAAAAAGGTTTATATTACCTCACATGTGATTTTTGATGAAAGGAAATTTCCTTTTCTTACTATTCCTATTGATAAGTCCAAGTCTAAGCCTTTGTCATCTATAATTTTTAATCAATTTTTTATGCCATCTTTGACCATGCCTCTATCATGTCCTCTTGTGCCAAATTGAAACCATTGTATTAATGAGATATCACCATCCACTATTGTACCTTCTCCTACTTTTTCAACCTTACCCTTACACAATAGTGCTCAATGGTCCACATATCATACTCTTAGTCCTAGTCATGTTCCCACTAATTCTGATTCTATGCCTACTTCATCAGAAAAAGCACACTTCATCTCTTCTTTACACTCCACCCCATTAATTACCACTAATGCACCCGTTGGAGTGTCTACTTCTACTTCTTCATCTCATTCTACTTCCTCCTCAAATCCTATAGTGTTTGGCTCATTTTCACCTTCATCACCTCACAATACCTCAAATTCATCTACTCTGCCTATTTCTCCTTCTCATAGAACAATCTTCTTCTACAATTTTACCTTCTCATGTTGTGTTTAATCCTAATGGACTTGATTTTAGAATTGATCTGCCTATCCCTTCTATCTTTACAACTCATAAATTATCATCTACCTCTAATACTCATTCTATGACCACTAGAGCCAAGGATGGTATTTTTAAACCAAAGGTATACATGACTGATGTTATTTTACCACAGCCAAGCTCAATGAAAGAGGCTCTTACTTTTCCAGACTGGAAAGATGCTATGCAATCTAAATTTGATTTTTGCTTAAGAATTGCACTTGGAAACTTGTTCCACCACCAAGCATGGTAAAGTTATTCACAATAAATGGGTCTTTCGTACCAAATTTAAGGAAGATCATACATTGGATAAATATAAGGCAAGAGTTGTGGCAAAAGGTTTTCAACAAAAGAAGGGATTAATTACATTCAGTCTAGTGGTTAAGCCAACAACTATAATAATTGTCTTAACTCTAGCTTTGCCAAAAGGTTGGTCTATTCAACAATTAGATGTTAAGACAACCTTTTTGAATGGAGATATTCAAGAAAGGTGTTCATGACTCAACCTGCAGGTTTTGTAATTGAAGAGATTCCTCATCATGTGTGTAAACTAAGAAAGGCAATTTATGGGCTCATGCAAGCTCCAAGAGCTTGGTTCTTAAAACTCAGTGGGTGTCTTCAACAAATGGGTTTTAAGGGCTCTAATTCTGATGCTTCTATGATGTTATATGATCTGTATGGTGGTTTCATCATCTTTTTTATTTATGTTGATGATATCCTCATTACTAGGAATAATTCCAAACTAATTAAGGATGTTATTAAAAGGTTGAATGTTGTATTTTCCTTGAAGGAGTTGGTGAGCTTGGATATTTCTTGGGCATAGAAGTGACTCACACTAGTGATAGATTGCATTTATGTCAATCAAAATATATCAAAGATATGCTTGCTAA
>JARDWI010000171.1:0-20506 GCA_029378325.1 Elaeagnus macrophylla
ACATGCCATGATATGGGTTGAACTTGGTTTAGGTACATGATGATTAAATAGGTTTTGGGAATGTCCAATTTCAAACTCATGTAAATAACAATAGAGACCTACGGGTCCTTTTCGAATTCTACCTTGCTCCTCTATTCTTCTTCGTCTTTCTCAATCTTAGTGTATTTTTGTACATAAATTGAGGTTTAAGTTATTGGACAATAACAATTAGAACCAAAATAGTGGCAAATATTATAGCGGATGCATGCTTTCATTTTGATTAGTGTGATACTACGCTACTTTTATTCTGATATTGTCCTAAATGTATATGGAGTTGGATGCAGAGCATAGACAGAAAAATGAAGAAACTGAAATGGAGATGCTGAGGCTTGGTGAGGAGAAAAGTAAATGGATCTGTAAATCTATTGCACGTAGGCAATCTAAATGGATAGGCAGATGAGTTTTTGAAGTTAGACACATGTCATTCCCATACATAGAATGTGCCTATGGTTCCGTAAAGTATTTTTTTATTTAATGAAACAAACTTTTGTGTAATATTACCTAACTCCTTCACGACATTTACATAACCTTAACCCAAACTGCATTGAATTGGTTTAAAGACTGCATATGTGAATTGGGATTTGAAGATGGCTTTTTAAGTGTATTAACATCATTGCAAACTGATATGTCATCGTTATGCAAGCCACCATTAATCGCAATGGGTTGCATCTTAATAAGGTACATAATCAACGGCTATGGCCTTGCCTCCAATGTTTTATTCAACCATGCCCTCTTTATAGAAAATACATGAAAAAATATCTCTAGGTGCAATGCTATAAAAAACTCCTTATTGGTTCCGTACCACCCCTCAGGTTTGGAATCCCTCTCTCCTTTAAATCGGTTAATAAATTCCGTTGATTTTTTTATTATTGGTTTTGGGCAGCTCAGTAGCATAAAAGTAATGTATATTGGTGCATCTATATTGCATGTCTGTTGCGTCTATATTGGCTTCTCTATTGCGTGTATATCTTACATTTATTGTATGTGTATTGATTGTTTTATTGCTTACGAAGAAAATAAACGACAATACACAGGCAACAGACATGCAATATACACACAACAGACAAACAATATACACACAATAGATATGCAATATGCAGACAATAGACATGCAATATACACACAATAGACATGCAATATACATCAGTCCCCAATTACACCAACCATAAGGAAGTCGTATTGAATAGGAAATTAAACTTAACAGTTGTTTCTTCCTAGTAAAAGAAATAATAAGGTCCGTTTCCCCCCTTAAATCTTACTTGAGTGGTACTTGTGCCCCCAATAAACATCCAATATTTGAGCAATAACATGCGAAATACATGCAGTAAAAAATCAAAAAACATTCAATAAACATTCAATATCATGCGATTTATATGCAGTAAACAATCCATAAACTTTAAGTATATGCAAATAAACAACCTATATACACTAAATAATTATGCAATTTTCAAAAAAAATGTATTGTCTTGTTATTGCATCATATTGGCCCTGTATTGTGATTTTATCGTCTTTGTATGATTTTCTTTTTTTAAAGTAACTTGGAAAGTTTTTGCTGGGTTTCAAACAAATAAATGCTTTTGTTTAAATTCAATGCCAAATCCACCTATTTCAAGAACAAATATTACAAAATGGGTTTGAAAACTCATTGGTGGTGCGTGCAACATGTCTTTTTGGGAGAACTTTCACAATCTTTGAAACCGTGCACTTAATTGATCATTAAAAGAACAAATAATATGACAATTGATACAACTAATAAAACTAATACCAAGTCCTTAATGGACTTCAGCATATTCAGCACTGTAGCATCATACGTGTCATCTTGATGTTCTGCTTCAGCGGAGGTTACATCAACCCATTCGAATCCATTGCAACTGGTGGCTCCCTAATTGCAGGCATCATATATGCAAAATATTTCTGTCAGAGTTTAGACATAGGTTTATTTTGACCCACATACATATTCTTGAAATGAAAACTTACATAGGAGGTTAGACACTTCCAAAATGGCTTCCCTCGATTTTTGTCTGATTTTGAAACCCGAAGCACCATGGTAGCTCTACAATACTGACACCTCTTTGTTTGAGCGGGAGATAAGACGAAGACATGTTGAATCTTCTCAGTTGTACCTCTTCTCACTCAGATCTTCTCACTGAAACCTCTTCGGACTCATACCTTCTCACTCATAGTTCTCAGTCATGCCCCTTCACTCACAACCCTAAACTTCTCACTCAGCTCTCTCTCATCTCTGCCCAAATTGAATTATATCCTTCTTTTCTGTGTGTGGGTGGGTTGGTCACGATCTGGACACCTGTACCGTCAGAATTGTGACATCTTTTACCCCGAAAAGCAATATAATATTTCACTACCAAATAGTAATCTGAAAATTGAGGGGACACTGCTTGAAATTTATTATTTTATTTATATTTCATTAAGGCAACTAGTTCGATAAGAATCCATCATTATTGGTTCCATTTTAATGACATTACTACGGGTAGTTGGGTGTGGGAAAATGAAAAAGTATATGATGGGACCTTCTGTCACTAGTCAGTAATCCATCACATTTGTATCAATGAATTTGATAGCGGGAAAAATCCAAAAATGGCTATGCAAATAGGTTATTAATTGACTTTTTGACTGTCTGACTCTCTATGCAATGTTATGACTTTTTTCCCTTCTTTTGTCTTCAGTTTTAGGGTGTTGGGTTCAGTTTCTTTAAAAATGGTCAACTTGGAAAAACCCAACTGAAAACACCTTTTCAAAACACTATAAACTGAGGCTACAACAAAACGTGTACCCCAAATATTCTCATTTCTCCCTCTGCCACTCCTCAAATCGTTCCATTCCAAAAACATTTCAATGAATTCGAAACGTTTCACTACAGTCGGAGGAAAGAGAAGGAAGCATCTCCATTTGGATATGCCCCAAGCCTTCATCCCGGAGTTAGCTTGGTTTAAAGTGATGTTATACGTGGCAACCCAATCATCGGAAGATCTCTTCCGTATGGCATCTGTGTGCCCATTGTTCCATACTTTGGCAAACAGTCCCACAAGTGTGGAACACCATTTCAATGGCAAAGTAACCCAGACCATCCTAGCTGGTACCGTGCCAGACCTGCGGTCCAGCATTTCTTGCAACAATGCAGGGCTTGCGATAACCCTGAGTCGAATATTTAGAGAAGCATTCAAAGTTTTTTTCAGGCAGGTAATGTGGAAGCGTTGTATGGGATGCGCATTGCAGCCACGACAGGCCATATGGAAGCGGCATATGTAGTTGGACTACTTGGTATGTCTGGAATTGGTCAGTCAAAAGAGGATGCATTAGAATTCTTGTGTTCTTTGAATCAACGTAACAAACATTGATATGAAAGGAACCAGGGATGCTTTGACACGAAGATTAAGCGGACCAATAGTTGCAAGACATATCGTAGATATGTTTGACTATGGGAAGATTAAGTTCAATCACTGCAACGCTTGTAACAACAATGAATGGTATTTTGTTATTCAAGGCTGGCCTAGTGAGAAAAGATCAATCCTGCCTTCTGGACTTGTTGCAATCGATGCAAATGGCACCGTGAGAGTATTTTTTGGTTCAAGGTGATGCGTGCGTATGTTGTGCGAGTGAATCCATACCCTTTTAATTAGTTGTAGTTTGTTTTTACGATTTTTATGCATTGTGGACTTGCTTCTCTTCAATTCTAGGTTGGCTGGCTACGTTGTACAAATGTTGTCTAAATGTTGGGTTTTAATATATTTTGTCTGGTGTTTGTGCTGTCATAAACCGTTTTATATATAAATGTATAATATATATTATATAGCGGAATTATTACTGACATCATAGACGGCTAGGAATGACATTTTACTGACATAGATATTTTGCACAACTGCAATCTTCATATTTGGTAAACGAAAGGTCATATTGGGAGTAAATAGGTGTCTTTTCACCAGTGCTTGGGAATGACATTTTCCCACTTAGCATATCCCAAATGATTTGGTTACACGTTTCTTAAGCAAAACTTATATGGAGTGAATGACGTTGAATATTTTTTCCTGATGTTGTACAATGGATGACTTGTATATTTCCAATTTTTTTTTCAAAACATCCCTTCAACCTAAAAACATTAAAAAATTAAAAAATTGAAGAAGAGAGAAACCGATTAGCACCAGAAATGGCCTATTCGCACGAAAAATAAAAATTAATAAAAAGTTGGAGTAAATATAATTAACAAATGGACAGCCTAAAAAGTAATATAATAAATAATTCAATTAATTTAGGATAAATAACAATAAAATACTAATGTAGCATAAAAACCATGAAACAGGGAATTCAGTAGGAAGCTGAAATCTCAATAAGTTCGTAGCAATTTTCAGAACATTATTGGGATTTTTGTGTATATAGTTCTGAATTTTCCAAGAAAAAGTAATAAAATAATAATTTAGGTAAAAATGCAAGGAGGTGGCCATGTTGACTGACGTACACTTGTGCAAGTTGTGAAAGGTGACGGGCAGAGATCGCGCCAGGTGTCCTCCTTGCAATTATTTTGACTTTTTGAGTGCAAAAATCTGTGAAAATAGGTAATAAATAGTAGGAAAATCCTAAAAATGCCCGAAAATTACTCCGGCCTCCTTGTGACGTTATAAAACTAGGGGAACCTATAAATCATCCGTTTCGTAATGAAAAATTCTAAATTATTTTACATAACTCACTTTCCTCTTAACCCTAAGTATATATGTTTGTTAACTTAAACTTCAATAACCTACTTCAACAAGCATCTCCCGTTAATGTTCGGAATAATTTTTTAAAATGCGTAACAATGAATCGGAGAATTCAGCAAGGGAGATGGAGTGTCAATGAGTTCGTAGCAATTTTCGATCATTTTTCTAATTTTTGTGTATTTAGTTATGAATTTTGTAAGAAAAAGTAATAAAATAATAATTTAGGGTAAAAGGCGAGGATGTGGCCATGTTGATTGACGTACACTTGTGCAAGTAGTGAAAGGTGATGGGCTGAGATCGCGCCAGGTGTCCTCTGGCAATTATTTTTTGCTTTTTTAGTGCAAAAATCCTTTGAAAATAAGGTAATAAATAGTAGGAAAATCCTAAAAATGCCCCGAAAATTACTCCGGCCTCCTTGTGACGTTATAAAACTAGGGGAACCTATAAATCATCCGTTTCGCAATGAAAAAATCCAAATTGTTTTACATAACTCACTTTCCTCTTAACCCTAAGTATATATGTTTGTTAACTTAAACTTCAATAACCTACTTCAACAAGCATCTCCCGTTAATGTTCGGAATAATTTTCTAAAATGCGTAACAATGAATCGGAGAATTCAGCAAGGGAGATGGAGTGTCAATGAGTTCGTAGCAATTTTCGGATCATTTTTCTAATTTTTGTGTATTTTAGTTATGAATTTTCAAAGGAAAAGTAATAAAATAATAATTTAGGGTAAAAGGCGAGGATGTGGCCATGTTGACTGACGTACACTTGTGCAAGTGGTGAAAGGTGACGGGCTGAGATCGCACCAGGTGTCCTCTTGCAATTATTTTGGCTTTTTAAGTGCAAAAAATCTGTGAAAATAGGTAATAAATAGTAGGAAAATCCTAAAAATGCCCGAAAATTACTCCGGCCTCCTTCTGAGGTTATAAAACTAGGGGAACCTATAAATCATTCGTTTCGCGATTAAAAAATCCAAATTATTTTTACATAACTCACTTTCCTCTTAACCCTAGTTCACTTTAACAAGTATATTTCCTTAATATTCGTTATATAATTTGTAATAATACAAGAATTAGTTTCCCTATATAAAATAATATGTGGCTTATAATAATGTACACATATAATAATTGCACATGCTTTGAAGCCATCATTGCAACTACGCCTAGAGCTTTCAACACCTCAGAAGTATTCCAATAAGTTGTTGCATGCAACTGCACCTAGAGTTTTGAACACGTCAGAGGTATTCAATAAGTTGTCCACATGCAACAGCACCTAGAGTTTTAACACGTCAGAGGTATTCAATAAGTTGTCCATATGACGCCGCATTGGGAATCAGTAATATATTTTCTATCATGTCCAATCACATAAAATAATGCCATACTTTTTATGAAAAACCTCACACAAGTGAAGCAATTTTAAATATTAGTGAATATTTGTCCTACTCTATATGAGTGATTATATATTCAGTCTGCATTTTTTTCACAGTATATGTTAACTTTGAGAGGATTCCACAAACATATAATATAAAGAAAGAAAGAAATAGTAGGAGATGAAACCAGTACAAAAAACAATATATAAAAGGTACATAATAATTCCATAAACCTTGTCACAAACGCACTCACAAATGCTTTTCCATAAACCTTGTCCTAACATATAATAAATAAAGGCAACATTGCATATGATGCAACCATTAGAGGCAATACATGCAGTCAGTGGCAAGCTGGATTATAATTCCAGACTGATCAATTCATGGCACGAGAAATGTGTTGAAGACGAGGGAATTTTGGCTCATCTTAACATTAGAGTGAACAAAGCGTTCTCCCAAAAGAACAAGTACTTGAAGCTGAGTCAAAAAAGGAAGCTGAAAGCTGAGGAGTTGGATACAGTAATGAATGATGAAATAAAAGGTTGTTTGATGAACCATATGCGATGCGAAGAGCACCATAGTGAACTGAAGTTGGCATTCAATGAAGGATTCGACAAATTCCGAGCATTTGCGGCAACTACTCATACAAGTTATGATTGGAACTATGTGTCCCCTGATGATGTGAGAGAGATACTAGACAATGATGGTGACATGAATGAGCATAAGCACATCAAAGCTGCTCGAAGAAGCCGACCGATACGACTAAGTGATTGCGGCTACCGCTGTTCAGTTGGTTGAGGTGATCGTGGTATTGCACAAATTGGAAGTATATTCCCTTAATGTCATTTTCATTTCAATAAAAACACAAATATCATTTCATTTGCTTCATATATCATTATTGGGACTATGTATTGCAAGTCATCATGTGTTCCTTCTGTCTAACATTATATTTTGCAAATATCGAAAATTATTCAATAAGCAGTGAATATACAGCAAGCTGGGAATCAGTAAAGTCAAATTATCATGTCCATTCACATTAAAGAGCTGGCGTACTTTTCTCAAAAAAAACTGACACGTGAGTCATAAGTAACATAACATGTGCTAATACATTGTTTAGTGAATGGTTTTATGGTTTATTTTATATATAATAAAATTCCAAATATTGCTGAAGATTTATTTCGTCTATATCACTAGGGACATGAGTGACATAAGCATGTGAGACCTGCTAAGAAGAAGCTGACCATACGACCGAGTGATTGTGGCTACCGTTGTTCAGTTGGGGAGATCGTGGTATTGCTAAGAGGGAGCACATAATATGTTTTGCAATCAAATTTTCTTTTGTGTGTGGAATTATGAGTAGTTATGTAAGTTAGTGTACCCTTTAATATTCTCCAACCGTTCGAAATGTAATTAGCTGCAATGTACTTTTTCTTTTTTACACGCTGCTTTTCTATTCGCTCTGTTCCAACAAAGTGCTTCAAGTATCCTTCAGTTACAAATGTTTACAAAATCGTGCCCCTAATAACCAGTCGGAAAAAGTGGGTACTGCTGGAAATCATTACTGGTAATGGAAACAACAGCTGGCTGCTGGAAATGCTGCATTAGCCTGTGATATAATCAATGAATCTCTGTTAAAACATAATTCACCCTAAACTACCCATTTTACATGGTAAAAGTCATTGCTACTTCACATAACTCAAAATTTCATACTTTATCAAATGTCTATGAAATTTCTAAATAGGGAGAAGACGTAAAATTAACATGTGTCCAAATTTCATGCAAGAATGAAACCAAGCAAATTTTCATTTCAATTACCAGTGGACATAGTAAGAGCTCATTGGTGGACATGAACAAAAAAACAATAATAATCAAAAACTGAATCTATAAAACATCACCTGATCATTAATCTTCATAACAACCAGATTTCGTCTAATACAAACATAAATCATTCAGTTGGTCCGTGCATCCTGTCAAATTCGTCGAATAATGGGTCACTACGATCTATTGGAGTTGATTCGTCATTGTTCGACGGTGATGTCCTGCATAAACATCAAACACAAGCACATAAAAAATTTCCCTATTCAAATTTTAGATGTTATTATAAATAGTGTTAGCATCTTACGGTGTGTTCAAATTTCTTGGGCATTGTCTTCTATCATGACCAATGTGTCCACACTCTCGACAGTATCTAATCCCTCGCTTCATTGCCTTTTCCTTTGCTCTCGTTACTCCTTTCGACCTTCCTTTGCACCTCACTCTCTTAGGGTCTTTCATATATTGTGTTTGAGAGCTGGACCCTCCAACTTCGTTATTACTTGGTCCATCCTTCAACAACTTCAACTTCACCTGCAAACTTTTTAGAGTCTCAGACAGTAGCTCACATCCTTCTTCACTCATTAATGCATCCTCAACCACATCTGAAGCAAGTCGAGACATTGTACACCGCTTTATTAAAAGACCAGGATCTGCACAGTCTTTAATTTCGTTGCCATTTGCATCTGACACCAATCCAGATTTCGCAGTTTTCTTCCACCTCTTCAAAATATATTTATCGGGCATATATTCAATATGGTCCCTTCTGAACAATGCTAGGATGTGCTTGCAAATAATTCCAACAAATTCAAATCTTTTGCAGCTACACGATGCGTGGTCAGAATCTTTGACATATACGACTTCTGCCACTCTTGTTTCCCAATTTTTCCTTTCGCTCACGTTAAAGACAACTTTAGAAGCATCCTCTGTTTTGAGCTCTAGGAAACATGCTGTACTTTGGTATTAGTTCTTGCTCAAACTTTTGAAACATTGTCCTTGTGTACAAGGTAGCCATTTGTTTGTTCATTGGCATCGGTAGAATACATTGAGCCACTTCAAATGCATCTATATGATCAGCAACTAACTCTTTTTCATGTTGATGAGAAAGTGCCCTCTCAAATCGTATTATGAAATCCATCAACGAATTTCTCCTTGATATGTATTGCTTGAAAAAACCATGAGAACCTTCTGCTCTTTGGCTGCTTGACATTCCAGCGGCAAAAAATTGTCGTGCGTAGGCTGGAACCCAAGATTCCCTTAATCAAACATTGAACTTAGCCATGGATGGTCAGTCAAACCAGCCTTTGTAACCACAATATTCCATTTTGCATCAAACTCATTCTTATTGTCAATATCCCATATGGCTTTCTGAAATTCACGCCAATATTCCTTATAAGCAGAATGTGGTAACTTAACAGAGAACTTTGATGTGATGTGCCATATGCAAAGTCGATGAAATGTAGTCGGGAAGGCTATTGAAATCGCTATGGCCATTGCCGTATCTTGATCTGTAATGATCGTTTTAGGTTCGCCACCTGGCATGGCTTTCTTAAACTCCTCAAACATCCAAACAAATGACTCAGTCGTTTCCTTGCTCAAAAATGCGCATGCTAAGACAATTGTCTGACCATGGTTATTAACTCCCAACATTGGTGCAAATGTCAAGTCGTATCGATTCGTGTTGAATGTGGTATCGAATACAACAACATCTCCATAAAACCCATACGCCCGTCTAGAAGTTGCATCTGCCCAAAAACATCGACTAAACCTGTCATGGCCATCTCCCTCAATCTTGAAATAAAAAGCCTCATTTTTTTTCTGTTCAGCCATAAAATACTCGGTCACTAGTTCAACATCGTGGTTCCTCAGCTTCCCATTCACACTACATTCAAGATTGTAGATATCTTTTTTGATAAAACCGATTTTATCCATTCCTCCGGATTGCACCTCGAAAATACTTACCTTCTGATGAATGGGAATATTTACTGAACCCAACTGTTTTGTGAGTACTTTTGTAGAATCTGAAATATGACGGTGTGATCTCAATAAATGCATTCTTTCTGAGGGTGTCATCTTATGATTGTGTCCCTCTGCAAAAAGAGAGATGGTATACTTCTTGCTCCCATTTGTCTTCACAACCACAATCTTAGCTTTGCAATTGCATCTACTTATTCCCCGTTGTCTTTTTCTCTCCCAACTTTCATCTCTCCTGTATGCACCGTGTTTGCAACATACAAATTCTTTCCTCAAAATCTCTTTCTTATTTTTCCCCCAAAAGCTGGAATGAAGTCGAATACCAAAGCCAGCCAAGAATGCATATCTATTATAGAAATTGTAAACGAGGTCAAGCGAGTCGAACTTCATCCAACTGCTGGTGTTTCCTCATTTCTTACTTCAGGAATATAAACCCTCCCATTAGCTGTTGCACATTCATCACTCTCTGAGCCCCCAGATATTTTATCTACGTATATTATTAATCCACTTCTATATTACTGTATAGCAAATATTAATTCATTAATCAGTCATTACTGCATCACAACATATCAATGCATTCCACTTACACAAAACATTGCCCAAATTGACACAAAATACGCATAGCCTAATTTCCGATTACACAAAACGCAAGCAAAATTTTAATAATAGTTACGTCATCTCTTGTGAAATATTCTGGAAAAAATAACATTAGAACCAACATGTTCAACTAAGAACACAAATGTAATTCAAACCACCAATTACAGAACTTCATCCAATATCCTCTCAAATGCTTACTTCTAATGTCATTAAGCCTAAGTTTAGGATCTTTTACCTACATTTCATAATTTTCCACCCCCACCAAAAACAATCAACTAAGTATATTGAATATTCATAAGGAAATGACACATTATTGATTCCAAAAATGACGCATTATTGATGCCACAAATGACGAATTTCCCACCCTCACAAAAAATAAACCAAACCCAATAAAATCAATCCAGCAAGTGAACTTACCTCTCAAAATCAATCAGGAGCTCTGAAGTCAGTCAGCTTGAGAGAATGTAGTGGACATTAGAGAAGACTCTTTGGTATTTGAGACTCCATCTCTACCAAAATCGAGGAACAACTGCTGCTGCGGCGTCTAGCTACAAAAAAAGATATGCTACTTTGCTTTCATCTGGAATCTTGTCAGCTGAATCAAAAAGAGAAGGGTTTTCACTTGAGCCATGGAATCAAAACAGGCAACAGCTAGGTAAGAGCCATTCTTTGTAATACCGAGGATACCATAGATCGCAGGCCTCCCCAAGGAGCTAATGACAATCGAGTGACTATAAGGTTTGGGAGATTTGGATCCTTCTAATTGTGGGTTTGCTTTACATTCAAAAAGAGAGGATTGTGTTCTTGAGTTTTTCACAGAGAGGGAAAGAGGGGAAGATCTTAAACTGAAGTTGGGTTTCTAACGGGTTAGATTTCAAACCCGATTCTACATGCACCCTCTTTTAAAAACTCACCGTTGGATGAAATCCAACGGCTCTTACATACCCCTCAAAAACACCCCTTATAACTTTCCACTCACTATAGAAGCTCCCAAGGAAGAGATAGCGTCTCAATTGGGTCAAGTCATGGACCCAATGGCTGCAGCCCAAACTTGTTTGATCTTTTACTTAGTACTTTTACCCACAGTCTAAATGGGTTTACCCAGGTAAAGACACTTTACCCAAAGGATTTCGTCTAATCTTGACAACTGGGGGAGATTTTAGGTGGTAAACCAAGGACTAAGCAACCACATTAAATGCGATTTGAACATTAAAGGCCTACTGAACTAACTTGTCAACAAAAGACTAGGACTAAGGCCAGTTCTCACCGTCAACTCAAGAAGCAAGGCATTCGAGTTCACCACTCCACCCGTAAGAGCATTTCCAGCAGGGCTGGAAACACTCGGGCTGGGGGGGGTTTGGGCAAAAAATCGATTCCAGCAGCAAAAGTCCAGCCCGGGCGAGCGTGGGGCCCAGCAAAACGGGCAGGCCCGAAGGCGAAATCGGCCCGAGGTCGCGCCCGAAGGCGAAAATCGGCCCGAGGTCGCGCCCGAAGTCCAGGACAAAATAGCTGACGCCAGCATGGCGTCAGCCCTGAAATTTCGAATTTTTTTTTACCGTTGGCGCGTGCATTGCACGCACCAATGTTAAAAAAAATTTCACATCAGCGCTACAGTGCTGCCAACGGCTCTTTGACACGTGGCGGCCTCTGGTCGCTTCGATTGGAATTTTTTTCTTCAATCCAACGGCAGCCAATTTTTCTGCCAAAAAATTGAAAAAAAATCGAATTTTTTTTAAAAAAAATACACAAAAATTACAGAATTTTTTGTGTATAAATACCAACCAATACTCTTCACTTTTAACACCAAATCCTCATATATTTTCTTCTCCTTCTACTATTGTTAACTTTCTCCTCAAAATTTATTCACTTTCTATTCAATATTTTTTCACTTTGAAGTTGTAATTTTTTTTCTAGCATATTATGGGTTCTTCTAATGAAAATGGAGGGGCATGGAGCATGATGGAAGATGTTAGTTGTGTGAGGCTTGGGTCCAAATTAGTCATTGTCCAGTAACGGGCAATGAGATTAAATTTTCTCATATGTGGAAAAAAATTCATCAAGCATTTTGTGAAAGGCAATTGGTTCTACACGTACGGAAATGGCATTATCCAGTAGGTGGAAAGTTCTTAATAAAGAGTTGGGGAAATGGAGAAATGCTTTAGCAAAAGCAATTGACAACCAACGAAGCGGAGAAAATCTTAGCAATGAGGTAAATTATTTGTCATTTTTCTTCTATTAATTTCTATGTCATATTAATTTTTATTTAAATGTTTCTTGCAATTTATATATTTTGTTAATATGTCTCTATTTTTTTTAATACATGTTGCATTTTTTTTTATTAATTCTTTAATTTCCATTAGTTTTTTTTTTACATGTTGCATTGCCAATATTTTTAAAAATTCTCTTGCATTTCCATTTCATTTTTTTTTTATAGATTATACAAAGCACAAATGTGGTTTGGTGCTACTGGCCAAGGGAAAAAAAGTTTCAACCATACCCATTGTTGGGAGGTGGTGAAGACTTGTAAGAGATTCCAAATTATTCCAACCGGTCCGACGGTAGTCTTGAACGAGACTCCACTTCGTGAGACTCCGGCATCGGATTCACCTATGGATTCCCCGATGAATCTAGACTCACCAATTGAAAATGAGCCAAGGCCTATTGGGAGGAAGGCGGCGAAGGCGAAGAGAGGGAGTAATTCTAGCAAGAATGCATCTCAATTTTTGGAGGAACTTTCAAAGCACCAAGCCATGAGAATTGAAATGGACTTGAAACAACAAGAGCACGATATGGCTATTCAAGTAGAATATGCAAAAGAAAGGGAGTATGTGCGCAAAGAAAGGAGTATGTACGCAAACAAAACATTGAAAAAAAAGATCGGGAAACCATGGCCATGGATACAAGCCATATGTCCCCTGAAACAAAACAATTTTGGAAGCTAGAACGAAGGGATGTTATGAGACGAAGACTTTTTCGTGACGATGGACCTAGCAACACGGATTGGTTAAATGATGGAAACCATTAAACTAGTTTGTTTTATTATTAGTTGTATTGCTTTTCTTTTAGTGAATAAAGAAAATATTCAACAAAAATCCTTTTTATTCAAAACATTCCATACATAAAAAACAAACCACAACCAAAGCATAAAAAATAAACAACCCACAACCAAAGCATAAAACATAAACAACCCACAACCAAAGCATAAAAAATAAACCAACCCACAACCAAAGCATAAAACATAAACATAATAAAATAAAAACAACTTCTTCACTTCACTTTATTCACCTTCATTTCCTTCATTGCCTTTCACCGCCCATAAATGCTCCATCAAGTCAACTTGACGGTGTTCATGAATATACGACGATTGCATCTCGTGTAGCGATCAATCATACGAGGCATGAAACTACCGTCTCTAACCAACGGTTCATGCTGCACTGCTTCTCCATTTGGCCCCACTGGTTTTTCATAAATTCGTGTTGGGCCGTGTCCATGGGATTTGGTTCATACACGTCATGCATCGTAATCATATTCATCTTCCACAATCAAGTTATGGAGGATGATACAAGTCATCATTATACTCCTAAGTACCTCCTCGTCAAATAGACGTGCCGCGCCCCCTGATAATAGCCCACCGAGCTTGAAGGATACCAAAGCACCTCTCAACATCTTTTCTGTACCCTCTTGATGTCCCCCTGAAAAAATTTTCCTTATGGGATCGGGGATGTGGAATTGTTTTCACAAATGTTGTCCACCTCGGGTATATGCCATCAGCTAGATAATACCCGGTCTGGTAGATGGTATTGTTAATTTCATATGTGATATTTGGGGCTTCACCTCTCAAAACATCATTGAACACCGGGGATTGACCTAGGACATTCAAATCGTTTTGAGATCCGGCAACTCCGAAGAAGGCGTGCCAAACCCATGTATCAAAACCAGCAACTGCTTCCAGGATGATACTTTTCTGCCCTTTTCTATTTCCGTAGTCCCCTTGCCAAGCAGTTGGACAATTTTTCCACTGCCAGTGCATGCAGTCAATGCTACCAATCATGCCAGGAAATCCTCGAGACTCAGCTTTTTTGGAGAAGCCTTTGCAGGTCCCTGGGCGTAGGTCTGCGGAGGTAGTCTCTGGTGTACAGAGTTTCCACTGCATCACAAAATCGCACCAAGCTCTCCAAAATAGTGGAACTTCCCCATCCGAGCAATCTCATCCACCTGATCAGCAGATGACCCATACGCCAACATTCGTATCACAGCTGTGAATTTCTGCTCTGGAAGAAGTCCCAAATTTCCAGCACAATTTCTCTTTTGAACAAAATATTCATCATAATTGCAAATATCATGCATGATTTTATTGAACAAATGGGTTGCATTCTATATCTCCCTCGAAAATGAACATCAGAGTACAGAGATTGTGGGATAAAAATAATCTTCCATAAGATTCTTACCCCGGGAATGTCTATGTCTGTCCACATTTGGGCGACGGCCTTCTCGTGAACCACGGCGAGCCTGCTTTTCTTCCTCCAGCAAAGCAACTGCTATGCCAAGTTGCTCATCAAGTTCTCTCTGCGCCCTTTTGCTTGCAGCTCGTCTACGCATTCTTTCTCTAGTTTCTCGCTCTTTGCCTCTCCAAAACCTCTTCCATGTCTGCCATTGAGAATGGAGAATGAAATCTAAAATTTGAGAAATGGAAATGTAGAGAAGAACTGGTGTGGGAGGTATGAGCTGAACCTCTGATTTTATAGAAAAATGTACACAGATAGATATGACACGCGGCGCAATCTTAGAGGTGAAAATCTTATCTGAAATTTGAATTCAAATGAAATTTCAAATTTCAAATTTATCTGAAATTTGAATTCCGAAATGTATCTGAAATTTGACATTTTGAATTTATCTGAAATTTGAATTTTGAAATGTATCTGAAATTTGAAATTTATCTGAAATTTATCTGAAATTTGAAACCGAAAATCTTATCCGATATGAATAGTATTGACACGTAGGAACCCAAAAATCTTATCCGAAAATATTATCCAAATTAATTGTTTAAGTAAACAAAATTGTGAAAAAAAACAAAAAAATGAATAGTAATTGCCATGGCAAGCCCCAACTGCTGGAAACACATTTTGCTGGAGGGGGCTAGGGCAGCCACTATTCACGTGAATAGTGCCTGCCCTAGGGCTAATCTTGCCATGCAAGAGTCAACTGGTGGAAGTGCTCTAAAGAAGGAATTGATAGCAGATTCAGCCATCTTATCACACACGTGCATATACAAATACCAAGAGGGTTATATATACTACCAATTTGGAAATGCACGGGACATAGACAATCTCTCTCACATTCAAAAATGAGATCAACATTCAAACTTAATCAATACATGATCTCGTTGAATTCAAATTGCACTCTTCATTTTAAGATTTCCAGCTGACCACTCTTGAGAATTTCTTTTGTTTATTGCTCTGTCATCACTTGGAATGATTCCTAGTTTAAGGAATTAGTCTTATAAGTTCTTTAGTTATCATCAACTCTTTGTATCTTGAACTGAAGAGAGAGATATTCAGTTCCAAGTTGTAATATAGCCTGTTTTAATCTCAATACAAGGCTATTTACTCTTTCTTATATCTTAAAGCTCAAATTGGGCAACGTCAACAGTGTAAAGGTCATATCCGGCAATGTAACCCGATTTGTATACTGTTGTTATCAGACTCTGTCTTATCATCATACAAAGTAGAATATTGAAGTTCTTAATCATACAAGGCATTAAAAAAGAACTAATCAAAGTCAGTTCCTCACTTGTTACACAATGCCTTGATTAGATTTTAAGAAATTGAGCGTGAATCTTAAACATTTCAAACAAACATAGTAGTTACACATCTTTTATTGGTCTTAGCAAGTACCAATAGTGGCACGTCTATTCATTAAGTTACAAGGATTATTCCAAGGCCATTTCTCAGGCCCAAAGTGAGCTCTTTATTCAGCTTGATCCAACATACAAGGGCATCAATACTTTAAAGATACAGTACACCTGTCATTTTAAGGTGAATAGTAAACTTGTGGGCTCTGGTTGAGTGTAGTTTTTGTCTTGTCCCTAGTTCAATCAAAAAAAGTAAAAAAGAAAAAGGAGAAAACGAAGTAAGCTTTGGCCTAGAAAAGACGACGAAAGGATATTCAAATTTGAGGAATTACGATTACGTGTGGACAACCAATGAGACTGAATTTCTTGTCAAATCCAAATAGATTACTTGTGTACAATCCAATCGGAGAGGATCTAGCACCCCCAATATTTGTTAATAGCTTACTTCAAAATTAATCTCATGAAATATGGGCCCTAAAATTCTTCAGGTAGTTTAACATGTTCATGATAGGAGAAGCAGATTTCAGGAAGAAAACAATGAATAGTTTGTAAACTTGGTTTTGTCCCGCAACTGAGTCTTGGTTTTTTTTCATTGCTCAAACAAGTTTCAAAAATAGCTTAACTTGCAGAGCTCAAGCTAGCTTGAGGAATGAGACATTGTGAATTGAGTTTTAATTTCCAATTTAATATGGCTTTTGTTGGATTGTACTTAAATGAGGTAAAATAAAATTGTGGTCAACTTCAAACTTCATTAGAAATCCACAGCAGCCTTGACGAAAAATGAGTGGTGTACTTGTCTTTGGTGGTTGTAACTCGTTTTTGTATCGTGCTTACACTCAAAATTACGTCGTTTGGGGTTGAGTTAATTGAATCATAATATAAAAACAAAAGGCATGAACAAGCACCCAACTCAAAGTCTGGTCATAGTTTGAGTGTTGACATTGATTTTGGACATTGCATACCCATATGTGGCCACTTCGCATTAGCACTCACCCATCATTCCCGGGGTTTTTCTCACACACTTTATTAAGTTATTTAAAGGGTTCAAATTTGAGACCACTTATCTGTAAAGTAAGACTATATTTTTAAACTCTGGAGCTAGACCCCGTTAACAATTTTCACATATCTTAAAACTCTGGCTTCAAAAATGACGATAAAATAAGTTCACATAACAATACGTAATTAATTTCTGTTACAACTACTGTTGTCCACCTTAGCTACTAGGGGAAATTTCTAAAAGATAGCAACAAAAGTGTGTATGAATAATGAAACCGACAACGAGATTATAGATATGAACCAAGCTAGACCTTTGCAAAGGTCACAGCACGAGGGGAAGGAATCATATCATAAATACATTTTAAAGTTTCCATTATTGATTTTCTTGCCCTTGGTCCATTATGTCTGCATTGAGTTAAATTTAAATAAATTTGTTAATTTTCTAGTAGCAAATTAAGTTGCATCGTTCCGATTAATATGCTTCAAAAGATTAATTTTTGTTTCATTTTATTTTAACTTTTAATACTCACTTCGATATTTTTAACTGTAGAAATATTTTATTTTATTTTTTAAAAGCAATGTTGTAAGTTGGAGAAATTTCCTATGTATATTTTGGATTAAAAGCGATAGTAATTTTATTGATAACACATAAAAAAGTACAGAGTAGTCGCAATGCCAAATATAAGTACAACATCTCCAGTGACCAAACACAAAAATAAATTGGTCAGATCTGGAGGGAATTACGCATGTCAGAAAAACTTAAAAACTCCAATTTGGTAGACAAGAACCATCTGTACTTAGACCTACAATACATATCCACCGCGCAACGGCAGTAACGGCAAATTCGCATCGAAAAGTCGAACACTAAATACATACATCAGCAAACTCCTATTGAGTTTCTGAGAATTATTAGAATAAAATAAACACAGAAATAAGGACATCGCACCACTTCCTCTCCAGCAAACCAAAGAAGACTCGTAGCACCAACATGGCTAAACCTCTTATTTTGCACAGGCAAAACTCGATCCCACACAAACCAGCAACAATCACTTTTCCAACTCCAAACACTAAATTGGAGCAAATTCCATATGCGTGGGACCAAAAACTGCAACAAAATCATGGTGTCTACGGTGGATTGCAGTACTTGCGTAAAAAACACAACGAAAACTAAAGAGAAAAGCTGGATCGACAACATCACACCACAACCATTCCCAATGACAGCAAGACCACATCCAAGAACAACAAAAGTCACATTCAAGAACAACAAAAGTCACCAATGACCTACAACAAAAAAACACACAAATAAATAAATAAAAGACAAGATCCAGATAGATTTGGGCAAAATGACCCAAAATCTAGACAAATCTGGAGAGAAAATAGGAGAGGGGAAGAAAACTAATAAATGAGAAAGGGAGATGAGGATAGAAAGATGGAAGAGGGGAAGCCGCCCACCCCCCACAAGGAGGGGGCATTGTGCGGCGGCTACAAAACTTCAAAGACAGTTTAGGGTATATTAAATGTTACCGAAACATGCAAAAATTTATCGAAGACTTTAATACAAAGCCAAAATCATTGTAAGCTTTTTTCATATTTATGTGAACCTTTGTCGTGTTGTAGTTGAAGAGATATGATTATATTGGGGGAGGCGATCCATGGAACCATACCAAATGGGCTATATCCCCACCGTTAATTGTTTTCTCTTGAATGAATTATTTTGAATTAATAAATATATATTTGTAGGCTCACTGACTTGGACTTTCGTGGGTGGGAATATTTGAGCACGTCCCCACTAACTTAATTGCTACTGTACTGTGAATTTTTTGTAATTTGATGTCTTATTAAGAATTTAATTATAAGATTTTTAAAATTATGTTTATTTTAAGAAATTAATGACAGTTTTGTAATTTATAGAAAGTTCGAAACTTCTTTGTTATATTGTAAATTGAATCTATTTTATATAGAATTTTTTTATTTATAATAATTTGAAATTTTATATTAAGTATAATAATAAAATTTTCTTTTTTATTAGTTGACCACACGATGCATAGGTACTTGTGCCAGCTTCAGCTTGCAAAAACTCACAACAAACACATGGAGATGGAGACACGCAATTGGAAAATCAAAAGTGATTTCGTTTGTAGGAAATGGACTCTACGCGCAAGATTGTCGAGAAATTCAAAAACGTTTATTAAAGGGAGAAATTGAAAGCGTTTATTCAAACAATAAATTCAGCTTTTCATGTCCCCTCACACCTAACCCAATATTCGGCTTTCATCATTATAAGTGAGTTAGGAATTAAGAGTTGAAAGTTTTAGTGACTCAACAGGAGTTTCTCTACTTGTACAAATTATGTGGGGTTTTTACCTTAAAAAAGCATTAGTGTAATTAGTAGTGGATTATCTATATTTTAACTGTAAATCATTATTTCATTTATATATATAGGACTTACACAATATGACTTGTATCGAGTCACTTACATAAGCATATACTCGAGTCACATCAAGCCATACACGTAATTAAGGGATCTGTCATGGCTTGGCCGTGGCAATAGCAATCACGGGTAAACGCCGACTTCGTTGAAAAAAATGACATATAGCTGATCAGCTTAATTACCAAAAGACCAAAAACAATAACATCACATGGCATACATACCTCATATTGTTTGTTTTGTCTATAAAGTTCTTCTGCATTTCATCTCGTTATAACCAAATTCAATCTTCTTTGCAAACTGCACTAGGGGTCTCTCTCTCTCTCTCTCTCTCTCTCTCTCTCTCTCTCTCTGCGCGTATTAACCATACATATACAACGCTATAGCTGGCCAACCCCACCTCTCTTTCATTCTTAGCTATATAACCAAACTCTACAATACGGTTTCTGCAGCAGCTTCTTTGCAAACTGCAAACTGTACGTACGGGGGTTTCTCTCTCTCTCTCTCTCTCTCTCTCTCTCTCTCCACACACACACACACACAAATATCCGTACACACTATATATACAACAATTCAGACCTTTACAAAATATGGAAAGCCAGGGGATCCTATGTATATATATATAGATTTCACCAAGCTACTTAGCACATCTTTATGGTGTATTCATTTTGACTTATACATTGCATATGCATGAAACAGGTTCTTACTGAGAAGATATATATCAAGGTAGA
>JARDWI010000172.1:0-59999 GCA_029378325.1 Elaeagnus macrophylla
ATTATTTAATTTTTGTTATAGATTTTATACAATAATCATACTATGATATTAAATAATAATATTTTTTTATGTAATTATTAATGTATCATGTATATATTATCTAATATCTCACAACAATATCTTCATAAAAAGAAAATTTTAAATTAATTCAATTCCTATAATATCAAGAATTAATCAAATTCTTATAATATATATCAAGGATATTGTTTCAAAACGAATGTTAATATTGTTTATGTTGAAAGTCATCAAATATAATTCTATAATCAAGTGGGTACTGTGTGCATTTGTATCATCACAACTACAATAGTAATACTTATAGATGAAAAATTCCTAGATAAAGAATTCTGGTCATAGGCATTATAAAAAAAAAAAAAATCATGCCCACACTACGCCAAAAATGACTTTTAAGGACGGTCGACCGTTTTTTTTTTAAAATGACCGTCATTAAAAATATGTATATGAAGTTACGATGACGGTCATAAATTTTAAACTTATGATGATGGTCGTTTTAAACATGACCATCATTAAAACTTTAAAATAAAGAATAAATTTTTTTTATGACGGTCATTTAAATTATGATAGTCATTAAAAATTTTAAAATTAAAAATAAATATATTTAATGACGGTTATTAAAAAATAACCGTCGTAAAATCTTTTTAAAATTTTCCCTCGCACACGTAAAATAATTAGGGTATGTATACATTCGGTATGTATACATTCGGTTTTTCCTGTACACTACTATACTTCTCCGCCAGTTTTCCAACGATTATCCTTGCCGCTCAGCCCAGTTTTCTTCCTCGCCGGTGGCCACGTCGTCCTCGCCATCGCTGCGTCGTCCTTGCATCGTCCTCGCTGCCGTTCATCCCCGCGTCGTCCTCCCAGTTCGCGCTCTCCTCTCGCCGCTCGTCCCCGCGTCGTCCTTGCCGCGTCGTCCTCGCCCTCGCCTCTCCCCGCTTGTCCCCGTGTCGTCCACGCCGCTCGTCCTCGCACAGTTGCCACCGTCGCTGCACAGGTATGTATGAATTAATATATATATGTCGTGATGTCTGGTGATATATGAATTAATATATATGATGAATTAGTATATGAATACTTCCTGTACGAATTAATATATATGATGTCTGGTGATATACGAATTAATATATGAGTACGAATTAATATATGAATTAATATATAAATGATGTCTGGTGATATATGAATTAATATATATGAATACTTCCTGTACGAATTTGTATATATCAATTAATAATTTGTATGTATTAATATATATATATATATATGAATAAAATAATTTGTATGTATGAATTAATATATATATGTCGTGATGTTTGGTGATATATATGAATATATATGATGAATAAATCTTTCGTTTATATTTATTTTTGTTAATTGTGTAATTGTTAAATAATATGTTTGTCTTTTAATTGTAAAATCACAAAAATATAGGTTTTAAAATGGATAAATCTTGGATGAGTAAGGATAGAAGATCATTGGAATTTTTTAAGGGACTTGAAGCTTTTATAGAATATGCAAGCAAAAATAGTAATAACCCTAATATTATTAGGTGCCCTTGTCTTAAGCGTGGAAATTTCAAAAGTCTTGATTTGAATGAGGTTAAAAATCATGTATTTTTTCATGGTATTGACCAAAGTTATAATAATTGGATTTGGCAAGGAGAATAGCCGTTAAACAGACCAACTACTTCAAGAGTTGAAAAAGTAGATATTTTTACTGAAACAATTAACATGGTAAAAGCAATTTATGATCACAATGATGGTGTTAACGATGTTGATGTTAATGGTAAAAATGATTACCATAGTTTTAATAGTGAACTAGAAGATGCCGAAAAACCTTTATATGAAGGGTGTACAAAGTTTATTAAGATTTCGGCTTTGGTGGCATTATATAACTTAAAGGTGATGTCTGGTCATTCTGATAAGAGTTTTACAAGGCTCTTAAAGATTTTAAAGGAAATGTTACCTGAGAATAATAAGTTGTCCTCTTCAATGTATGAAGTGAAGAAAATACTTAATGAATTGGGTTTAGGATATGAAAAAATTCATGCTTGTCCTAACAATTGCATTCTTTATAGAAAGCAGTATGAAGGGGAAGATCATTGTCCAATATGTGCAAAGTCAATGTATGAATGTACATTTAATTAATATACTTATCATTATTAAATATTATGATTCATACTAATGAGTGTTTAATTTTTTATAATTGTTTCTTGATAGCATATTGCATGAGCGCATGATGAAGGAACAATCCGAAAGTTTATATTTGTATCGATTTATGGAGCCAAATCAAATTGCTTTCGAAATGGCAAATGAAGATCACCAAATTCAAATGCTTGCTATGAGAATGAAGGGTATGGAGAATAATACTATACTAGTTTGCCCATATTGGAGAGGGTAAGTGTAATAGAAATTAAATTTATTAACATATATTCTTATGCTTTCATGAAATCTTCCGTTAATGTATGTAGAATTTAATTTTCAACTATGTAGTACTCATTGGATGTTAGCATTGATGAATCCATGGAGTGGAACAATTGCTTGGATTGATTCCATCAATCAAAGTATACCAATTGATTTTTTAAAAATTTTACAAGAGTAAGACCAAAAATCATATATGTTTGTTTATTTGTATTTTTTTAAAATTCTTGTACTTTTGTTTGATGAAAATTATTGTACATAGGGCTTATAATATGTGGGGTGTCATGATTCAAAGAGAGAATTTATCGACTTTGCAAGTCAATCAAATTAAGGTATATATGATAGTTAATTATTTATGGTCCAATTATAGTATTTATTTACTTGACTAATTATATTATTTGTTTAAATTTTATTGTAAATAGTGCCCAAAACAAGCAGGAGGTTATGAATGTGGCTACTATGTCATGTTATTTATGAAAGACATTGTTAACAATCTTCGTACAAATATAACTGAATTGGTATTAATCTTTAATATAGTTTATGTAATCTATGTTTACATTTTAATATAGTTTTAATTATTTTACTAAACTTTATTTTTGCATCTAATGCTTGTAGTGGAAGTACAAGTTGCACTATACAAAAGAAGAACTATTTCAATTGAGGCAGGAGTGGTGCATATATGTGACAATGCATATTCGTGGATAGTAGAACATATAAAGTTTTACTTTTATTTTAGCTAATGTATAGTGAGATTATTTTAAATAATTATATATTTTTCATTTTGAGTATAGACGTACTTATGTTTTGAATTGGAGATTACAGATTTATTAATAAAGTTATTGATTTGTTATTATTCGTATGGTCAATTTAATATATAAAACAGGATCAATAGAAAGCACAATATTTAATATATATATATATATACACACGCATATTTAGGACGGTCATTTGAATAACCGTCATTGAATAATGTACTAGCCCTTATTTTCAAATTTTATTTGATATTTTTAATGACGGTCATTGTCAGTTTACAATGATGGTCATGAAATAACAACCGTCATAGAATATATTTTTTATGACGGTCGCTTATTTTTTACCGATTTTTAATGACGGTCGTTTTTTATTTTTCATGACGATCATGACCGTCATTAAAAATACTTATTTACGATGACGCCTGAATAGATGACGGTCATTGTATTTTTTTTGAAGTATCATCGTAGCTTTATAATGACGGTTAATGACCGTCTTTGAAGCCATATTTTGGCGTAGTGCCATCTCACATGGGCAAGTAGCTTCAATTTTTTTTAATACATTTTAATTGATATTTTTGATGTAATTTCAACTATATTACAAAAAATAATAAAGCAAAAGTACAGAAATCAATATTTTAATATTTTTACTGATATCTTTGGATATTACTGATATTTTTTACAGAATCGATTATATTGTAATTTTATCAAAATTTTCATGGTTATATCAGGATACATCCCATTTTTGTCTTCCATGGGGCATATTAAAACAGTATGGATTGTTATTCATTAATTTGGAAATATACTCTCAATAATCTTATTAACTACTTTTTTATTAAACATTAAATAATAATATTTATTTAAAATTTAATTGTATTAATTTTATATTTTATTGACTTAAAATAATAAATCATTACTTGAATAATTCCTCTTCTATTAGATTGATTTTATTTAAGAATAAATGGATAGTAGGTTTAGAATTTGATTTTTTCTATATAATGGTAGTATGGATTGTGTGGGTACATCTCGAGAAAAATAGACTTAATTGCTCTATGACTTATTGTATTGTTGCGTGGTCTCTATTTTTCTTACTTCTAAATTTAATTGAGTCTATATCTCTATCTCTTGATGTAAACACACACTTCATATTGCTGTTGTATTGAAAAAAATTTCTATACAAAGAGAATTTATGGACTATTATAAAAATAATAATAATAAAAGAAATTCAAAATAAAATTTCATTTATGCATTTATGGAGATACAATTAAACCAAAAAACAATTAATTTTCAACCAATATGCCGATCCCTCAAAGCAAAGCACATGTTATTCTTATAAACAGACAACAACGTTGTTATACTAAAGGTAATGCCTTTGTATCGTAGGTTGGGTGAAGTTATTCTCGTCACACGTCTCATATATATATATATATATATATATATATATATATTCTCGTCCCATTCTTTTTATTAATAAGAGAAAATATACTCACATACATTAGGGTGAGATTCGAACTTGAATTTCTAGTGAGAAATTAGACGTCTTACCACCTGAACCATAAGAGATTTCCAATAAATTGAGTAAAAAGATTTCTTCTTAAATGAAGAAGCAAAAACAACAAAAATACAGAAAGCTCATAAAAAATGTCATAAAATTAAAAAATTATGGATAATGAAATTTAAATGATTATGATTAAACATAAAGTGAATTTATTTCAAAGATTTCTTCTTAAAAACCATTTTAAAAAAAGGAAGATTATTATTTATGTTAAGAAGAAATTTAATTGATTTATCAATTGGGCTGTCTCAAGCAGAAGGTAGACACGACCTTAATGATAAGAAAGAAAGATTGGCTGAAAATATTGTCAAAAAAATTTGACTAGTCATCACACATCTCATATGACAATTAATAAAATAGAGAAAATGATAAAATATAATTTTACATATATTTTTTATATTGTGCTATATATTAAAATTATTTTAAAAAATAAAAAAAATAATTTATTTTTTTAAATAATTTTGATACACGACACATTATAAATAATGTGAGTATAAAAATGAATAAAATTTGTATCTTCTTAATATTTCGCATAAAATATAACAAATATTGTAGAATATTATTACTTTAAAATTTACACATTATTATAAGTTATTTAAAATTTATAATGTAGTTAGTTCTGTCTCGTCAATGAGTTATGATTAAACAACATTAAATTTACGTGAGAATTTGAGGTTGAAATCTATGAAGAAGAAGAATAAAGATAATAGTTACATCATTTACATATATATCTGATTTTACGTGACTATATTTCAATTTTCTCATACTTATAGTATTTTGTGATTATATTCGGGGATAAACAAAAATTTAAATTAAAGTGATTCACCTAGGGGTGTCAAACGGGCCGTAAACACTTGGCCCGTTGGCCCACCGGCACGGCACGCGAAGTTTTATTATTTTAAAAATTAATTTTAAAAAAATACCAATAAATAAATAATTTTTTTACATTTAAATAAAATTGGACATAATCTAATAAATTTTTAACAATTTATTAAATGAGAGGTTGAGAGTTTGACTCTCACTTTTAATTTTTTAAAGCATTATTAATAATTTTTAACTAAATAATTAAATAAATATATTAAAAAAATGAAATAAATGGGTCATGGGCTGTGTCGGCCCGTTAAGCACGGCCCAACGGGCTGTGCAAGGCACGGCACGTCAACGTTCACGAGCCAAGAATGGAGGCACGACATTGCCTATATAAGGGCCAAAAACCAGCACGGCACGCTAACTAAGGGACCACGGGCTGACACGGCACGTTAATTTGACACCCCTAGATTCACCAACTAAATATACAAAAATTCAATTAGGAGAAAATAGGAACTAAGTTATTGTGGGACCCATTTTTTTAAAAAAAAAAAAATAAATTTTGTAGAGCCCAAAATCATGGGCTGGAACATGGTTTTGGAAACCATGGTTTTGGAATTAAAAAAAAAAAACTTAGTTAAAGCCCGAATGGGCTGGAAAAAAAATTTTAGAAAATAAAAGAGAGAGAGAGAGATCAGAAACAAAGAAGAGAAGAGAAGTCGTAAGAAGAAGAGAAGAAGAAGGAAAAAAAAAAGAGGGGGGGGGGGGGGGGGGGGGAAGAAGAAGAAAAGGATAAAAATATTTCTATAAGTATTTTCATTTTGACATAAATTAAGGTAAATTTTAGAAACTTTAACCTTAAAATTTCCTTTGGCCATGAATGATATTAAATCTGAAAATTTATGTTTATTTGAGTAGATTTTCATGTAATGTTGTAAATTTTTACTCATTGTTGTGTTTTAGAATTCATACATGTAGATTTTATAATATATTTTCAGAATTTTGGGCATGAATGTGAAGTGAAATATTAAGAATTCTTTGAATTCATGTTTGCATGTTGTTTAAACAAAAGAATCCGTTTGCATGTTGTTTAAACAGTTTTTATACATGAGATTTTGAATTAATTTTGGATTAAAATAATTATTATAGTAAAATGTTAATTAAGTATTTTTAAGCCTCAATTAGATTAATTTTGGGTTTTGATTTTTGTATATATTAAAGACGTCAAAATATTAACTATTTTAAAGTGTTTTGGAACAATTTTTGAAAATTTAAAATTTATGATTTTAATTAATCCGAAAATTATTTATAATTTTACTTAGTAAAAATAAATAAATGGAAATAATTAATTAAAATATGGAAGTTTATATTATTAAAATTTGATAATAAATTATATTTTTAAATTTTAATGTGGAAAATTTATTTTAAGCATGAATATTTTATTCTTGGTTTTGATTGTTAAAAAAATCAAGTATATATGTATTTGTATTTGAAATTTTTATAAAAATAAAATTATAGTAAATATAACTTTTTGTTGGTAATTGGGTTTCTTTAGTAAATTAAGAAATAAATTAAGCTTTAATTTTATTTAATTGTGATTTTGATTTTTATTTCGATTATAAATTATGGCCAAAGGAAATGAATAAAAGATGGCGAAATTAGGTCGAAAGGGAGTTTTAATGATAATAATGACCCTATCATGTGTATTTGGGTAAATAATCATATTTGTGAATTTTGTGGGTCATGGAAACAATTTGGTGAATTATGGAAATATTTATGTTAGTATTTTGAATAATAGGAGTTGAAACTTTTGCAACTTCTAAGAAGGGGCACTGTGTGACAGGAGTCGGAATTCAAGTGGGCGGTTCTTCAGCTAGAGTTACTCTAAATTTATTAATTAGATAATATTTAAACATATTAAATATTATAGTTGTTATTCTTGACTTTTATGAATAAATATGATAATAAAATGTCCTAAAGGGTTTTCAAAATGTTAATAAGTTTAATGTTTATTTTGCAACATAAGTTTTAAACGTATAATAATTTTTAATTATTTGTATAATACTAAAATGTGAAAAAAAATGTATTTGAAATCTGGCTTAAAACGTTACAAAGTTGTGATATTGTATTGTGAATTATAAATGTTGGGATGAGTTTTTTTCGGTATATGTACCTGAGATCATTGTGGTAAGGCCGAGCGTTGTACCTCGAGGTTTGAGCATAGTCCTGGGACACGGGATAGTGAGTATAAGGGCCATAGTCCTGGGATACGGGACAACTCGTTCTGGGTCACGGAACGAGGGATCAAAGGTGCGTGCATGTATGCTTTACATGTTGATTCCTTACTGGTATATTTAGCTGTGATGAATTTGTAATTCACACACACATATATATATATATATATATATATATATAAGGGTTGATTTATTCTCATCCCATAAGTTGTTTGATTTACTTCTTAACTATTAATTTACAGACTTTGATTTATTATGGATGGTTTGGTTTAAATTAAATTTTAAGTTTTGTGATTATATTTAAATGTTTTCTTTTCAGCAGTCAAATATGATTATATATATATATATTATATATATATATATATATATATATATGTTTTATAATCGATTTATAGTTGATTATATTGATGATATAAATTATTTTACCTTTATGTTAGAGTAACTTTACTGTGCGAAAGCTCATTCTTTATTTTCTACCTTTTTCAAACGACGAGCAGTAGATAACTTGGAGCTCTACAAAGTCTTTTGGACAAGAGCGTGTCCTATGTTTTGTATATAAATTTTTTTTTTGAGATTTGTAAGATTTATGGATGACTGTAAAGTATTATGATCATTACTATGTATGATGAGGTGCCAAGGCCCTGGTAGCCCAATGGCATTGTAACCGCCCTAATAAGGGGGAGCTCTCGAGTTCGAGGCTTGTATGTAGCAAAAAAAAATGATGAGGTATAGTGTGGCATGCTTGAGATTATTTGAGAATCGTATACAAATTTTCATACCGGACCTTACTCTGATATTGCATTTTTTTTATTTTGATTCTTATAATGTGATGTTAGCCATTATATATTTAATACTTATATAATTCCTTATTTTCACGTCCTTAAATTTATTGGGGTGTGACAGTTATGAAATATTATAACGTGTTTATCCTTTCTGTTAACTACTAAACGGTAGCATAGCATGAGAAACTATCAAAATCCATCTCTTGTTGTTAAAGGTTTTTTCGTTTTAATCCAGACTAGTGATATTAAGATATGAAATATTACGTGTAGTTTTTATTTTTTGGGTCAAAAGTTTATTTTATTTTATTTTATCAAATATTACGTGCAGTTGGACTGTGGAGATAACCTAGTAGCACTGTAATTTACCAAAAAATAAAAAATAAAAAATCCGATAAATTAAAGGTTCAACATAACTCTCTTCCATGCATTTTTAATTCCCTCCGGCAGTGCACGTATGTTCTTTAAAAAAAAATATGTTTAAGCGGAAAAAAACATATATCATTTTTTTATAACTTAAAAACATATATTTTATAGAATGTAAAAAATAAAATCAGTTAAATAACTCAGACTTTAATAACGATTATAATTTATGATTTATGATTAAATATTTAATTTTGTGATTTCTAATTCTTTTATAAAAATAATGACTAATATATTTGATAATAATTTGTACTTAGTTATTTTTAAGATAAAAATAAAAAATTACTACCATGTTGTTTGGTAATGCTTTGTTTTTTTTTTTTAATAAAAAAATTTGGTTTTTTTTTTTGACAAATTTTAAGTTTTTAATCATTTTGTTTTAATGCTTCTACAATACAAAAGTTGTGAGCTTTGATTTACTCTCTAGAAAAAAAATATTTTGTTAAAATAAAAAAAAAATCAGAAATTTGACTCAATTTTTTTTTTTTTTTAGATTTATAAAGTACCTCATATTTTGATAATTAATGATTCAATAAAAATGTAAAAATTAAAATAAAAAATTATTATCAAATATCTATAAATAAAATACCACTTAAAAAATATAAAAAAATGGTTATCACCAACAATTATATATAAATTGAAGGGAGATAAATTATATTAAATTTGAAATCACTTTATATTCTCACATTTATATTCATTTCCATCAACGTCGATGAGATTTGCAAAATCTATATTTTTTTTGAAAATGAGATTTGCGAATCTACGTTGTTGAATTTAACACTCACTTGCCTTATCAAACACCGTATATCAAAGTATTTTTTTCTTCGTGGCTGGGATGAATAAATGTCTTCGGGTTCACGATCTAGTAATAAGATTTATTCATGTTTCATTTGAAGTCACCTTTCATCTAAAAAAGAATAGATGTGCTCCAAATTAATTTTAAATTAGAATATGTTGGAAAAATATTATTAATATGTGGGGCCACACATGTAGTTTTAAATGTGATATGCTTTCTTATAGTTTAGCTAATTAAAAGGTGATCTATAAAGTTTAATTTTGGCTATCGGGTATTAAATTATCGTGGAATTAATGTGTAGAGACCGGACTTGTAATTGAGTAATATATATATTGCTCTTAACTTTTCCTTGAAGGAAAAGTAGATTTGAAGAAGAAGATTACTTGAAAGTGAAGTATACTTGGAGAAGAAGTATGCTTGGAAATAAAGTAAACTTGATGGCTAAGTAAACTTGGGGGCTAAGTTTTGGAATTTACTTTCTCTCCAAGCAAACTTTGCCTATATATATTCCTTGCTATAACATCATTTGTGCACAACATAAGAAACAACAACAAAACCAAGAAGAGAGAAAGACAATTAGATTTGTGCTTTTGAATTAATAAAGCCACTATTTGATTGAAGAACACTATGGATTCAGGTACGCTTCTGCTATAATCTCTCCTTTTTCTCTTGATTCAACATGGGATTTAGAAAACTATGATTTTCACTTTCGGTAAACCAATTCTAACAATTGGTATCAGAGCCTACCCATGTTTGATTGAAAAGAATCTATGAATTTTCGAGATTAATTTGTTATCTATGGTGTGTCATGAATCTGGATAATGATTTACATTATCGACACTATTTCTTCCAAATTGTTCCTTCGTGAAATATGGATTCAGTTGCTTTCAATTATCTGGTATGCACATGGATTCTGGACAATCATAAAGGCATGCCGATTATATATATATATATATTCATATATATAAAATATAAAGTTTCGGTTATATGTATATATATATATATATATATATATATATATATATATTTATGTAAGATTCTGTCTATATATATTACTTTTCGGTTTATACAGAATTCATGATTAAAATAGTTTAAAATTTTGATTAACTACATGACAACATTTTTTTTTAACACTTATCTAGTATTCTGATTCATTTAATTTATACAAGATGTCACCAAAGTGACCACTCTTGTGTATATTAATCTTAGGAGAATAATTGGATATGATGTTTGTGTATGTGTAATTCATGCGGATATTAACCAATCCAAAGAGGGGTTTATATTTGGCCGAATTACACACGCACCTGCGATGGTAATCATATGACAATTATCAAGGTGACCTCATGTGAATAATGAATCGATGCAAACATAGATTTATTATTTGACATAACTTATTGTCATTGTTTGATCATTGCAACAAGAGTATCACTTACAATTAATATCACTGTCCAAAGGCTTGATATTAATGTTGTGCTTGGTATCTTGAAATGTTGTTATTAATCAATTTAATGATTGTTTATTTTGGTTGTTTTATGTGAGCATGGTTTTGTTCTCTGTTCAGCTTTAATGTCTACTACTACCATATCTGCCAATATGAACAATGTTCCAATGTTAAATGGAACAAATTTTAAGGACTGGAAAGAGAACATATTGATTGTTCTTGGCTGCATGGACATAGACTTGGCATTGAGAATGCCAAAACCGAATAATCTCACTGCACAAAGTACCCCTGAGGAAATTGCGTACTTTGAAAAGTGGGACCGTTCGAACAGGCTAAGTCTTATGATCATGAAGCGCGGGATTCTAGAAGCCTTTCGAGGTGCAATAACAGATGACAATATCATTGCCAGTAAGTTCCTTGAGGAAATTCAAAATCGTTTTGTCAAAAACGATAAGGCTGAAACAAGCACACTCTTAGCAAGCTTGATTTCAATGAAATATAAGGGCAAAGGTAATGTCAGAGAGTACATCATGGAGATGTCTCATCTTGCTTCAAAACTTAAGGCACTAAATCTCGACTTATCAGATGATTTGCTCGTGCATTTAATTCTGATCTCTCTTCCTGCACAATTCAGTCAATTTAAAGTCAGTTATAACTGTCAAAAGGAGAAATGGACTCTCAATGAGCTCATTTCATTTTGTGTGCAAGAGGAAGAGAGATTGAAGCAAGAGAGGACTGAAAGTGCTCATCTGTCAAGCACTTTTAAGGGCAAGGGTAAAAGGAAGGATAAAGGAAAGGAAGTTGCAGTTCCTAAGGGCCCAGTGCAAAAGAAACAGAAAAGTAATGAAGACTGTTTCTTCTGTGGTAAGCCTGGACATCAGAAGAAGGAATGTGCTAAGTATAGCGCATGGCGTGAAAAGAAAGGTATAATTCCTGTTTTGGTCTGTTCTGAGATCAATTTAGCATCTGTACCAAGAAACACTTGGTGGGTAGATTCTGGTGCTACTACTCACATTTGTGTTTCTATGCAGGGTTGCCTACACTACCGAGAGCCAACTGATACTGAAAGATGTATCTTTGTGGGTGATGGCAAGTCGGTAGAAGTAAAGGCAATAGGGCATTTTAGATTATTATTAAAAACTGGTTGTTATTTGGATTTGAAAGACACTTTTGTTGTACTGTCTTTTAGACGGAATTTAATTTCTATTTCTGTTTTGGACAAATTAGGTTATTATTGTTCATTTAGAAATACTCAGTTTACTTTGTCTTTAAATTCAAATGTCATTGGTACTGGTTTACTTAATACTTTTGATAATCTGTATTTTCTGGAAATTGTTTCATCTTATAATGAAACCTTGCATGTAGAGTCACGAGGTACAAAGCGAAAATTAGATAAGGAAACTTCAGCCTCTTTATGGCACAAACGCCTAGGTCACATCTCTAAATCTAGAGTTGAGCGACTTGTGTCTGATGAGATTTTGGAATCCCTTGATTTTTCAGATTTTGATATCTGTGTTGAGTGTATCAAGGGAAAACAGACCAAAATGAAGAAATTAGATGCAAATCGGACTACGGGCGTCTTAGAATTGATTCATACGGATATTTGTGGTCTATTCCCTACAGCATCTTGGAATGGTCAACAATATTTTATAACGTTCATAGACGACTATTCTAGATATGGGTATCTATTTCTTATACATGAGAAATCACAATCTTTGGACGTGTTCAAAACATTTAAGGCTGAAGTTGAATTACAACTCAACAAACGGATAAAGAGTGTCAGATCTGACCGTGGTGGTGAATACTACAGTAGATACGACAAATTAGGTGAACAACGTCCGGGACCGTTTGCTAAATACCTAGAGGAATGTGGAATCGTTTCCCAATACACTATGCCAGGGTCGCCTAGCATGAATGGTGTATCTGAGAGACGAAACAGGACTCTTAAGGACATGGTAAGAAGTATGATTAGTCAATCTACTTTACCAGAGTCACTCTAGGGTGAAGCTCTAAAGACAGCAATTTATATCCTGAATCGGGTGCCAACTAAAGCAGCTGCAAAAACGCCTTATGAACTTTGGGTTGGGCGAAAGCCTAGTCTAAAGCACTTGCGTATTTGGGGATGTCCTGCTGAAGCGAGGCCTTATAAACCTCATGAAAGAAAATTGGACTCCAAAACCATTAGCAGCTACTTTATTGGCTATGCAGAACGATCAAGGGGTTACAAGTTTTATGATCCTACTAGTAAGTCTATATTTGAAACGGGAATTGCAACATTTTTTGAGGATGTTGAGTTTGGGAGGGGAAATCGAGTTAAGAACATTGTCTTTGAGGAGGAAGAGGGAGTAATCCCAATTCCTGCTACTACTTTTCTTGACAATGTGCAGGCTTCTATACCTGTCATTGATCAAGAAATGAATTTAGATCCTCGGCAAGATAATGTTATTCAACCCCTCATACAAAATGAGATAATTATTCCTGAGGAACAACCTCAACAACCTCAAGAACCCGCGCCATTGAGGCGATCCACGAGAGAAAGGAGATATGCAATTTCAGATGATTATGTTGTATATCTCCAGGAACATGAGGCAGAAAGTGGAATGCCAGAAGATGATCCAATTAACTTCCGCCAAGCCATGCAAAGTTCCAACTCTGATAAATGGATTAAAGCCATGAATGAGGAGTATAAGTCTATGCAAGACAATAAAGTTTGGGAACTTGTCCCATTACCGGTTGGTGCGAATCTGTTGGTTGTAAATAGATATTTAAAACCAAAAGGGATTCAAAGGATAATGTGGAGAGGTATAAGGCACGTCTTGTAGCCAAAGGCTTTACTCAAAAGGAAGGAATTGACTTTAAAGAAACTTTCTCTCTAGTTTCCACGAAAGACTCTTTTAGGACAATTATGGCGCTTGTTGCACATTTTGACCTTGAGTTGCATCAAATGGATGTCAAAACAGCGTTTCTCAATGGTGACGTTGAAGAAACAATTTATATGGTACAACCAGAAAACTTTGTGTTCAAAGAATATGGTTTGTAAATTGACGAAATCCATATATGGACTCAAGCAGGCTTCACGTCAGTGGTACTTCAAGTTTCATCAAGTCATTGTTTCGTACGGTTTTGAGATAAATGTCGTTGATGATTGTGTGTATCACTGTTCAGTGAGAGTAAGCATATTTTTCTGGTTTTGTATGTCGATGACATTTTACTTGCCACAAATGACATAGGCATCTTGCATGACACTAAGAGATTTCTATCAAAGAATTTTGAAATGAAAAGATCTTGGTGAAGCTTCCTTTGTATTAGGAATTGAGATACACCGAGATCGCTCTCGGGGTATATTGGGATTGTCACAAAGGAACTATATTGAGAAAGTTCTCAATAGGTTTGGCATGCAAAATTGCAAACCAGGTGAAAACCCCAGTCTCTAAGGGAGACAAATTTTGTCTCAGCCAATGCCCAAAGAATAGGCTTGAAATTAAAGAAATGCAGAAGATTCCTTATGCTTCGGCTGTAGGGAGTCTAATGTATGCCCAAGTATGTACACGTCCGGATATTGCGTTCATAGTTGGCATGTTAGGCAGATATTTAAGTAACCCAGGCATGGATCATTAGAAAGCAGCCAAACGGGTTATGAGATACTTACAGAGAACAAAGGAGTATATGCTCACATATAGAAAATCAGATTGGTTAGAGATCATTGGGTACTCCGACTCTGATTTTGCTGGATGCCAAGATAGCAGGAGATCCATATTGGGTTATGTTTACTTGTTGGCTGGTGGGGCAATTTCTTGGCGGTTTGCCAAGCAAATGCTTGTGGCTTCATCCACCATGGCCGTAGAATTTGTGGCTTGTTATGAGGCATCAAATCATGGAATATGGCTGCGAAATTTTGTCACTGGGCTGCGTATTTTAGAGGGTGTTGAAAGACCACTCAAATTATTTTATGACAATAAATAAGCGGTTTTATATTCTAGCAACAACAGAAGCTCAACGAAGTCAAAGCATATTGACATCAAGTTTCTGGTTGTAAAAGAAAGAGTGCAGAGTGGTCAGATTTTTATAGAGCACATTGGAACAAACTCCATGATAGCGGATCCGCTCACAAAGGGACTACCACCCAAGGTCTTTCACGAGCATACTGCTCATATGGGTGTTATTCTGTTTGAGGATACTTTGGTTTAGTGGGAGTTTGAATTTGATTTGTTGCTTTATATTGAACTTCAGATTTGTTATATGCATATATTATTCAGTTTACTTTCTGCAGAAATAAAGTTTTGGTTTAACACACTCTGATAAGTAGTGTGGTAGTATTGATCTCAATAAAGAATAAAGTAGGTCTAGTTGAAAATAGACATGTTTGGATCACATTATATGTAATTTTCATGCTACACATCCATGATTGATCTATGTCATTTGGTTGTATTGGTACATGTCACCATTGATGGATTTAGTCACGATAAATGTGACGAAGATCGCTTTGATCCTATATCAGTATGATTAATGGACGAGATTGTTCGGAAGTACCCTGATTGTGATAGCAATTTTATGAGCTCATAAGGTTATGCACATTTACAAAGTTACATATGTGGCCCAGTGGGAGATTGTTGGAAAAATATTATTAATATGTGGGGCCACACATATAGTTTTAAATGTGATATGCTATCTTATAGTTTAGCCAATTAAAAGGTGATCTATAAAGTTTAATTTTGGCTATCGGGTATTAAATTATCGTGGAATTAATGTGTAGAGACCGGACTTGTAATTGAGTAATATATATATTGCTCTTAACTTTTCCTTGAAGGAAAAGTATATTTGAAGAAGAAGAAGATTACTTGAAAGTGAAGTATACTTGGAGAAGAAGTATGCTTGGAAATAAAGTAAACTTGATGGCTAAGTAAACTTGGGAGCTAAGTTTTGGAATTTACTTTCTCTCCAAGCAAACTTTGTCTATATATATTCCTTGCTGTAATATCATTTGTGCATAACATAAGAAACAACAACAAAACCAAGAAGAGAGAAAGACAATTAGATTTGTGCTTTTGAATTAGTAAAGCCACTATTTGATTGAAGAACACTATGGTATTCAGGTACGCTTCTGCTATAATCTCTCCTTTTTCTCTTGATTCAACATGGAATTTAGAAAACTATGATTTTCACTTTCGGTAAACCAATTCTAACAGAATAAACTACAATACTGGACTCCAGACGTTGGTCAGTGACATTAAAATATCGTTAAGGTATTTAGACGCAGCAATTCCTTTACGTTGTTAACTTTTCTTTATTTGCCTGTTTTGTTGCTTCCTCGACTCAAGCTAAATGCCTTCAGTACATATCGCAGGAATTAATATGCAACTATCTAAAATAAAATAAAATAAAAATTAACACATAAATAATATTATGCATAACATACGGGTAAAGAGAGACCAAAATGTCCATGAGCAAGATATATAATAAGTTTATAAAGGTTTTTAATATTATTGAATTGAATAAGGCAATCAAGCCTTACAATTAGACGGCTTGAATTAAGCAATCAACTCTAACGATCTGATAAATTGAACGAGGTAATAAATTTCAACACGAATTGAGCTAGATAATCAACAATAAACTCCAATGATCTAACGGATTTATCAAAGCTTAATAAATCAAAGACCCTTTAATACCATTCAAACGACTTATCCAAAACAATGGGGTTTATTAATAAGAGAGGGTCAATTATGTGATTACATGTTGACTGATTTCACGTGTCAGTTGTGGCTTTTTAACACTTTTGAAAAAACTTTTTGCCCTTTACAACAATAGTGTACTTCAATAACGCCATCAATTTTATCCAAATATCAAAAAAATTCTTAAATATGAAAATAATCATCAAAATGAGACCTGCACTAAAAAAAATGTGATTAACGCCATCAATGTTTATCCAAATATCAAAAAAATTCTTAAATTTGAAAATAATCATCAAAAGGGATCTGCAATAAAAAAAAAAAAAATGTGATTAATGCCATCAATGTTTATCCAAATATCAAAAAAATTCTTAAATTTGAAAATATCATCAAAAGGGATCTGCAATAAAAAAAAAATTGTGATTAATGCCATCAATGTTTATCCAAATATCAAAAAAATTCTTAAATTTGAAAATAATCATCAAAATGAGATCTGCACTAAAAAAAAAAAGTGATTAATTATAGAGTGAAATAATAAAATAATAAAAATAAATATACTAAATAAAAATTAGAAAGAAAAAAAAAAAAAGAAGCAGGACTTATTAAATACAGATATAAAAGAAAATTTTTAATCTTTTATTAAGAATATTAATATTTTATATTTTATCTTTTTATATGTTTGTGTTACTTTATTATTTATATTTTAAATGTACTTTATTTATATTTTAAAAAATCTTTTTTTATTTGAATTATGAAATCAATGAATTTTTCTATATAATTTTATTATTTTCTTATAATTATTCTTTTGGGTTAAGAGTTCTTTGATATTAAGACATATCATGGTAGGTCACTGATACAAAATAAAATTGTTGGGACCTTCTTGCTATTTGAGCAAACCTCAGGAATGTTATTGATATTTACACTAACAACAAAACTCAAAAGCGCATAAAATCTTTTAAAAAAAAATTTGCTCATCACCCACTAGTTTAGATATATTTGTCTCATAATCTTGTTAAAAACTTTGCAATTTATCCCACTTGTATGGGTAGCTTTAAAAAGTATTTCCTAAATTAGGAATAACTTTAACAAAAAATAAAAATAAAAGTAGCCTCACATTTAATGAGGACCGTGTACAATTATAGAGTTTTTGTACATGCTTTGATAACTCTTTTAAATGACTACAATCATATAGGCTTTTTAAGTGATTTTATGGTATAAATCCCCTTCCACCAACTAGAATGGTAGGTTTCAAATCTAAGCCTAGACCATGCTAAACTAATAGAAAAAGTGCTTGCCGACTTAATAAAGCTTCCAAGACAGACGATACATTACAAAGAAAATGTCCACGAATGAAGATGTTCAAGCAATGTGTTAGGATCGCCATTTTACAAAAAAAGATAATATAAAATGGTTATTGACCGTCCTATAACTAATCAAAAAAGTGCTTGCAAGACATAAAGATTCCAAGACAAACAATACATTACAAAGCAAAGTGTCCATTAATGAAGATGTTCAAGCTATGTGCTAGGACCACCATTTTACAAAAAAGATAATATAAAATGGTTATTGACCGTGCTATAACTAATCGAAAAAGTGCTTGCAAGACTTAATAAAGATTCCAAGACAAATGATACATTACAAAGCAAAATGTCCATGAATGAATATGTTCAAGCAATGTGCTAGGACCGCCATTTTACAAAAAAGATAATATAAAACGGTTATTGATCGTCCTATACATTTTATAGGACGGCTTAAGTTGTACTATAAATTTTATAGGACGACTTAAGCTATCTTATAATCATCCATTCTAAAAGAATTTAACAAATCCTATAAAAAAAAATTTAAGACGGTTAATGATTGTTCTATATAATTCTTATAAGACGGCTACTAACCGTTTTATATAACACTTATAGTACGGTCAATAGCAATTCTATAAAAATTGTTATTTTTGTTAAAGACCTTCCTATAAAAATTATATAGGATCGTCTATGATCACCCTATTTTTTTTTTTTTTTTTTTTTTTACAAATTTTCTGCTTTATTTCTTGCACTATTAATATATGTATAAATAAAATCTCATACCAAAATTTTTAGAATATAAATATAAATATCTTATTTAAATCTTAATTTTCCCAACAAGAAGTCCATTAATATTCCTTAATTCTCCATTGTACATATATATACACATATGTACATATATATATACATATATACATATATAAATATATACACTTGAAAAGTTAATTAATATCTACAAGTACTAAATTACACACATATAAATAAATATATTGTCTCACTCAATATAAACTTAAACACAAAATATTAAAATATTTAGTCACATGCGACATGGTCTGGGTGGTATCTTTGATTGATTCAACGTTCAAAGTATTCAACTAAGAAATTGCTTCATCAAGCGCTTTGTTTGCAAGTTGGCAAGTTCTGAAATAGTAAAAAAAAAAAAAGTAAAGAAAAAATTAACTACTAACATTAAAAAAGTAAAGAAAAGTTTTACTTATGGCAAAGCTAACATGAAAGAAAGAAGAGTTTTTAAAATATTTTGCAAGCTACAGATATTAAGATGTATAGTTTTCATGAGATTGCATGGTTTCAAAATTGAAGACAGAGAAAAACAAGGCCAATTCCAGTCTGATGGGATGTGTAGAAGGCAAGTCTACCTCTGTTAGCTTAGTATAAGTTTCCTGCAATGATAAATCCAAATGAAGCATATTGTGAAAAGAATAATGGAAAAATTGTTTGTATATTTCTGAATGAATTTTTTGTTTATAATAAAAATACAAAGGTCAAAAAAGGATGTTAATTAGATATAATGATCTCTATCATATTAAGCTCTGATTTACTTTCTTATTTTAACAATAAATCTCAATACTCCCACTCAAGTTGGTGCATAGATGTCACATATGCCCAACTTGTCTAAGAACTTTGAGAGCACTCGACTGGATACTCATTTGGTAAGGATATCAACTAACTGTTATTATGACCGAATCTTTAGTAGTTCAACAGCTTTTTTTATCTAGATTTTCTTAGTGAAGAACCTATCTATCTCGACATGCTTTGTACGATCATGTTGAACTAGATTATGGGCTATATTACATGATGCTTTGGGAAGTATCCTTGGTCCTGTAAGAGAAAATTCAACCACAGTGCTTCACAAATTCTAAGGCCATTCCTCTGTACTTAGTTTCTGCACCAGATCGTGCAACAACATTTTGTTTCTTATTTCTCTATATAACTAAGTTCCCACCTGTAAAGCATCTTAAAGTTGACCGTCTATCGTCTACTGCTCCGGCCCAATCAACATTGGTATTTACTTTGATGTTTTGCTTGTTTGTGTTTTTAGAAAATAGAATTCCCTTTCCTGAAGAAGATTTTAGATATCTCAAAATGCGCTTGACTGCATTCATATGTTGCTTATCGGGATTATGTATGAATTGACTAACGATATTTTGAGCTAAGTACATCAACCTTCTAACAAGTCTTTGGTATTCTCTTCCTGTCCACTGATACTTGACTTGTCTCAATACATAATTTCAAACCCTCTTCCACTGGAAAGTATGTTAGCAAGTTGACATACAAGTTTCATGTAGTAGACCTAAGGCATACTTTCTCTGAGATAGGAATATTCCTTTACTTGATCGAGATACTTCAATTTTTAGAAAGTATTATAAGGCGCCTAAGCCTTTTATTTAAAATTCCTTAGACAAGTATTATGGCAAAGCTCTCATTTCTTCTTGATCGTTGCTTGTGATGATCATGTCATCTACATATACAATTAGTGCAGTAATTTTCCCATATCGCTTCTTTAAAAAGAATGTGTGATTTGAATCACTTTGTCTGTAACCAAAGGTTGTCATGGATTTGTTAAATCGTCCGAACCAAGCTCTAATGGTTTGTTTTAATACATATAATGACTTCTTTAACCCGCCTATCTTTTGATTTTATCTTTCTATTACCATGCACCCTGGTGAGAGATCCATGTAGACCTCTTCAAATAGTTCACCATGTAGGAATGCATTCTTCACATCAAAATATTGTAATAGCCAATCCAAATTTGCAGCTAAGGATAACAAGACCTAGACTGTATTGATTTTAGCTACAGGTACAAATGTTTCAGTGCAGTCAATTCCATAAGTTTGGTATACCCTTTTGCCACCAATTTTGCCTAAAAACATTCGATTGTACCATCAATTTTGTATTTTATAGTATAGATCCATTGACAACCAACTATTTTTTTTAGTGCATCGGCTGACAAGCTCCCAAGTTTGGTTCTTCTATAAGGGGACCATCTCTTGATTCATCATAGCTTTCCATCTTGATCATATAAGGCTTATTGTACACTGTTAGACATAGATACAGTAGATAATTGATTGAAAAATAAATAATTTATTTTTGACAAGCGATGCATAGACATATAATGATTCATGGGATATATTACTTTGCTAGACAATTGAGGTTCATTTCTAGGTTTTGGAATACCTCTAGTGAGATGTTGTGGTAACTATCTCTTGGATAACTTGGCATTATATAAGGAATATCCTCAAACAACGTTGGTTTGGTATATCAATTGGAAGAGACTTTGGCTCGATTTTAGGAGGTCCCTAGCTTTCTAGGTGTTCATTCCCACTTAGATCTAAGTTTTGATCACTAGATTCCAACTCATCCACTTATGCACTTTTTGTGTAGATGTGTAGGGTATCACTACTCACATCCATTTTGACCAATAGGATCCAAATCACCTACATTTTGATCAGGTACTTCTAGTACATCTTCCTCAAGATTGTATACAAGAGTCTGAATTTTCTCAAGACACTCCCTCGGAAAGTCAGACTTAGAGAAATACATAGTATCTTTATGAAAGGCAACATCCATAGTGATAAGCATGCATTTAGTAGAAGGATGATAGCATTTGTATCCTTTTTGATGAATTTCACATATCCGACAAAGTCACATTTCAAGGCTTAAGACATTAACCTATTGCATTAGTGTTTGTGAAGATGAACATAGGCAACACATTCGAAGACATGCGTGGGTAGGTTTGGGACTGTTGGAGCAACAATAGCTTCTACAAGTGTCTAGAAGAGTGTTTTGAAGTTGATAGTACAAGATGGAACACGATTGATGAGATATGCGGTAGAGAGAAGAGCTTCACCTCAGTAGCATAAGGGCATGCGAGCCTTGATTTGGGAAGAGGTAATAACTTTCAATAAGTGTCTATTCTTGTGTTTGGTGATACCATTTTGTTGAGGTGTATTCGAACAACTAGTTAGCTGGATTAAGCCATGAAAGTCCAAAAATTGCCGAAGGTCAGAACTATGGTATTCCCTACCATTGTCACTTCATAATACTTGCATTCGGGCATTGTATTGTATACGAATGGTGGCATAGAACTTCTAAATAGTAACTTAACTTCAAATTTGGACTTCATCAAACGTAACCAAGTCATTGAGGTACAATCAAATATAAAATAACAAACCAATGGGACCCTCCCAATGTGGGAACTATGGATGGTTTTCAAATATTAGAGTGAATAACCATAAAAGGAACTAGACTTTTATTTAAACTTAAAGGAAATGAAGCACGATGGCTTTTTGCAAGTTCATACATATTACATTTGAAAACAGAAATATCCAATTTCGTAAATAAGCTAGGAAACAACCTTTTTAAATAACCAAATGAGGCATGTCATAAATGTCGATGCCAGAGCTAGATCTCAATTATCTTATTTGGGGAATTGGTGCTTTCGACTGTGAAAGTTTTTTGTAATATGTTGGAAGTTTTTGACTCCAAGTCCAAGTAATATAGCTTCCTTCTCTTAACATCATAACTAATCATTTGTTCAGTCTGAATGTCCTTAAATACACAATAATCAAGCCAAAAAATAACAACACAAGATAAGGTATTAGTGATTTGTGAGAATGAGAAAAGGTTATAATATGTGATGATCCTTCCCCCAATAACCAAGGTGGTATTACCGTTGGCCATGGAGACAATTTTGAGAGGATGGATTAAGGGTTGAGATTTTTCTAACATCAAATGTCATATGATTAGTAGTACCATAATCAATTATCAATGTAGTATTCAAAACATGTATAGAAATGTTTAAGATCTTACCTCTAGAGTTTGTAGAAGTTACTAACGCTGATGACTTAGGAATGACATCGTCCTTCTATGCTTGAGTAACTGCTACAGTAGATGGCTACTTGGAATTTTGATGTCTGGTTAGGTCCCCCCAATGAGGTCAATAGACATAGACATTAGAAGCCAGCATTTCACCTTCTAATTTTTAGCATACCATTTGTCATATACCTTGTATGACACAGCAAGTAGAGTAATGTTGCCCATGATGTAGGAGAGTTTTTTATCGTTCAACAATATACATTTTCTTCAATTGAGACCACACATAATAATTTGATTCAATAAGTAGAATGCCTCCATTAAATGGACCCTCATACTAAACAAAAATTGGAACAAATTTGGTTACAGAGGATTCAATTGGTTTACGCATTTTTTTTTTAAATCAGGAAATAGGAAGCTTCAAATATTGGATTTCAATAGAAACTAGATATTACCTATTATGCAAGAACGAATCGACGATACCAGAATAGCGATGAAAGATCAACGAGGATGAACAGCACAGGCAGCACTTGGCACAACGACACTTGGCAAGAATAGGCATGACGACGCTGGGGGTTTCTATGAAAGTTGGCTGGCGGGCTATGGGCGACTACAGGTGATCTGGTGGTGGTGTTGGGTTTGGAAGGGTATTGTGGGCTGTGGGTTTTTTTTTTTCTAGGGGATGGTGTAGAATGGACTGTGTAGGGACGAACATGAGTTTATGTTTAGGTTGCAGTGGTGGGTATGAGATCTATTTGGGTTATGGTGGACGGTCGTTCTGGTAAGGGTAAATCTGTTTGGTTGGTGGTTGGGAATAAGTAGTGGCGGTGAAGGAACTAAATTTGTATGACCTGGACGATTAGAGTGGTGGGGGTGGCGGCGCGAGTTTGGGGGTGGGTTTCGGGTGGAAGGGCTGGGCGGCGACTTGTTGTGAGTAGTTTTTGTGTTTTTTTTTGGGCTTGAATGATGTTTTTCTCGTATGAGATAAATTTGAGTTTACAAAACCGTTGGTAGCTTTGATACCATGAAAAGAATAATAGAAAAATAGTTTGTATATTTTTGAATGAATTGCTTCGTACATAATACATTTATTTATAATAAAAATAAAAAAGTCAAAAAATGATACTAATTTTATACAATGATCTCTATCATATTAAGCTCTTATTTATTTTTCTATTTCAACAATGAATCTCAACATATTGATCCAAAATGGATTGGCAAAGAAAACAGATGCAATCTAAATATGTATGCTAGTTAGCAGCAGTAATCATAGCCGTCCTTATCTGAGTCCTCATGGAAATCAACTTCCATGAAAATATACAACCATTATACCGAATGAAAATTGTTTCGTAAATATGGTAAGAAACAATTTCGGTCTCAACTAATCACCATCTATTGGATACACCTGTTATAATTTTTTAGGGTTATAGTTTGTGCAATTAGCCTCATATTCTTTTTGTATCTCACAACAAACAAAAAGGCCATACCTTATAAGCTTTCATGGGTTGATTAGCTGCATCCTGCGATCTTCTCAATACCAATCTTAAACTCAACCATGTACCTATAGCAGCAATTCCCTTTCCTGAACTCATTAAAACAAAAATCCTTAAAACACTATTAATTATTCCTCAAATGACCAGAAGAAAAGGACAAAACCAAAATACCAAGCCATTCACATTGTGTAGAAGAATACGGATGACTCTCCGAAGAGCAAAACGTGATGGAAGAAGATGCTTGTCAATGAGACTCAAAACTTCCAGGCAGATACTAGAAAGCTCAGACTCAACCTAGCTTGTTCATATAGTACTTTATTCGATTAACATTCTGATTGTTACTTTAGCTTCCTCTTCTAGCAAAATCAAAGCTGAGAGAGTCCTCAAAGATTCCCTTCGAGTTTGGAAAACATTCTTATACCCAATTGAAAACAAATCTTTCTCCTCAGTCGTCAACTAGCTAACGTTCAAACTCGCTACCTTAATTCTTCATGGCATGTACCATTTTTATTAAAAAATTTAAACCAACAAAAAGAAGAAGAATTCTAAAACGAGTTAAGATGCCAAGAAAATGTAAGAAACAGAATTGATCAAGAATTTGAAATTCACAAAAAAGAATTGACTTAAAAATAAAAATATATTTAGCAAGAAAACATAATCAAAGAATAAATTAGCAAGAAAATGACTGACAATCTACAAAGATTGAAAGAAAATACAAAATTCATGAACATGAAATTACTCGGTTTGTTCAGATTGAAAAAAAAAATATAGCAAATCAATTCACAAAGAAAGGAAAAGGTAGACCTTAGTAGCGTTGAGCCTCAAGAGCTTAGCGAAAGGGCTGAGCAACGGTGGCTGAGGACGACAGGGTGGATTGAGGTGGACGGTGTTGGCTAAGGAAGATGACAAAATGGCTGGGCTAAGGTTGACGGTGTTGGCTGGTTTTTTTTTTTTTTGGAGGCTATTTGAAAGTGAAGACGAATGATAGAAAGAATAAAAACCTTAAAAATTTTCTTATAAGGAGGCTTATAGCCATTTTATATGTTTTTTTTTCTATATGTTTTCATACAAGTACGGCTAAGATTATTAGCCATCCTAAAAAAAAAAGTTTTTAAGATGATCAAAAACCGTCTTATAAAACTCCTCAAAATTTTTTTGGTAACAACTATCCTATAAGCTTTATATGACAGCCACAAACTGGTGAACACTCTATTTATTTATTACTTTAATATCGAGGTGATTGCATCAATTGACCCTTTGATAGCTCTTAACGCTTAGTACAAATTCTTCTTTGTTTCACAATGACACTGGTTCAATGATGGACAAAAATATCGATATTGATAGAATATTTAGATTTTAATTTTACGAAAATATCGAGGATATTATCGATATTGATAAATATTTAAAGAAAATTTATGGAAATATTTTATAAAATTTTAGAAAATGTTAAAATAAACAATAATACACTAATTTAACTAATTTTTCATTAAAATAACATATTTATGACATATATAACATAAATAATGGAAATAGAATAATAGTGAAGCATAATTTAAATCTTTATTTAACAAATATAAATATAAGTTATATAAAACAACTCTAAATGTCTTAAGTTCTATACAATACATATATGCGTAAATACTTAATTAAAACAACTTTACTTGACTAGCTCAAATCTTGAAGCTGTAGAAGTAACAATATCAATAGAGAAAAAATAGTCATACCATGACATAAATTAATAATATTTTTGCTTGTAATTATTAATGTTTTATGTATAGATTGATTGATCTCTCCCAACAGTAACTCCATGTTGAAAGTCATTATAATTGGATTCTTCATGATTAGATTCTTGCTAAAAAATTTCCATTACAAACAAAAAAAAAAAAAATCTTGCTTTGACATGGTAAGTTACTACAATTTTTTTAATACATTTTTTACCAATGTTTATCGATATTTTTACCGATATTATCAAAAAAATTCGATAAAATTTTAGAAAATAACAAAGCAAAAATACCGAAATTAATATTTCAATATTTTTATAAATATTTCTAATATTTTAGACAAAATTAATTTTTATCACATAATAATATTCATATTTTAATTTTACAAAAAATTTTAGCAAAATATCCTGACATTTTTGGATTTTTTCATGAGTCCAATACACCACTCTCTTCTATCACAAATTCTTATTCAACGTCATTAAATTTTTCGAGACTAATGTAAAAAAAGGTTTGAAAAAAAAAAAAAATATATATATATATATATATACACACACACACATACATACAAATTGAGTATGTAAATTCTTAGACCACTAATTTTATATGTATTAGGTGTGTTAGAAAAAAAAAAAAAACTAATCCATGCATAAATTATAAGAGAAAATAATTGATGAATTTATAAATTGTTGTATCAAAAATATGTTAATGTTTGTGGATTAATTCCTTGATAGCTTAATGAAGGAAATGGTAAAAAAAAGAAGGAAAAAAAAGATGTAAAATTATAAACGAAAGTTTTAATAATTATATATATATTCAAAATAAAATAATGTATATTACATAAAATAATATATGTCTTGGTTTTAGCTGTTTATTTACATTTAAAAATAATAAATTTTAACTCAATTTATCTATCATACATATAATATGTTTTGTAGACTATTAATAATGTTTAAACATGTAAATAATTATATATTATATTTATTGTTGTTATTATTATTATTATTATTTAAGTTTTAGGTATTTTTGTTATATATCCTACAACATTGTTAATTTATAATTTATACATAAAGAATTATATAAGGTAAAATAATTAATAAATGCATAATTTATTACATCTAAAATGTGAAAATGCTTGTCAATTGAATGCTTAACAACCCATATTGTTAGTAGTTCTCAAATTGTACGAGTAAGATGATAAAATATTTGTAAGAAAAATAAAAAAAGGAAATGAACAAATAAAAAGAAAAGCAAACGCAAATGGTTAAAAAAAGAAAAAGAAAAAAGAAAGAGGTGTCATAAAATGATTTCAAAAGACAATTGTAAAAGAAATTTGAAAAATTATAAAAAAAAAATACTCTAAAATTTATAATAATAAAATTACATATAATAATATTGAACGGGTTTAAGTTACTATAATTTATTTGGAATATTGTTTAGTTGGATGAGCATTAAAAAAATGATATAGTATTTATTTTTTAATTGTGAAAATATAATATTTTGAATATAAAAAATGTTATTTTTATTATTATAAATTTTAAAAAATATTATTTTATTATTTTTAAAAAAAAAATTAAAATATTTATAAATAGACAACGATAAAACTCTTTCTATATAGAGAATAGGTACATGCTTGAACAACTACCCTACACGTGAACATTTTTGGATCTCACTATTTGATTGTGTACTTGGGAGTCGGAATATTTAATGAAAATATTTGCTTTATTTTTCAGTGGAATGTAGTAAAAAAAAGGAAAATCTTACTGATACCTGTGCAGTTTTATCTTTTTTAACAAATGTCCTCAATTTTTACAAAATGTCAATGATATCCCCCAAATAAAACGGAGTTAGTGGGATTTTTTTTTTTTCTAACAAAACCAATATATTATTACTAAAATAATTTACAAGAAGTTGGATTCCAATAAGATCAACTTACATATATAGGAATGCAAAATATCAAGATTGGAGTTAGTGGGAGTTAGATTAACAGTATAAAAGGGTAAAATAGTAACTTTACAATTAACATTTAATAAAGTTCTTAGAAAAAAAAGGTTTGTAAAAAAAAAAAAAAAATCCCCTTCCTCCCCGATAAGTTCCTATAAAATCCCCTAAATTCAATGTTTTTTTTTTAGTGAGATAAATTTAAATGCTTCATGGCTCATTTGCTTGAATTAATGACCCACAATTAGCATTTTGCCTGATTTTGCTATGTTACGTCGTTTTCAAAGAGTAACTTGACTTTTTTATCCTTTTGTTATTTTATATGCATATGCATTTATTCCATATCTTTCCCTATTTCTCTCTTTGTTTTTTCTTTTTCTAGGTTCTTCTCGATGGTGATTGGTTTTAGTAGAGGTATCTACGGTTTAATTTGGTACAATTTTTAATAAAAAAAATTTAATTAAATTAGATCGTTTATATTATTTTAATTAAATAAAATTGGATCGTTTAACTAATAAAAATTTTAAAATTGAACGATCCAGTCCAATTTGGTTAACGATTTTCAAAACTTTTTTCCTTAACTTTAACTTTTTTTGCTAAATTTTTTTCTATAATTAAAAATACAATCAAATTATAACGCGACATACATAATAATAAATTAATATATTAATCCATAAAATATATATTTATAATTAATTAATCTATAATATACAGAAGTCTCTTTGTCTCTGTCTCCGTCTCCATAATCCATAATAGGCTCAATTAATACATTAATTAAATTAGGATAGGAAGTAGGACGTAGAAAACAAACAGAGAAATCTCTGTCTTGTATAATTTTATTCTTTATAAATCATTTAATAATAAGCCAAACAAATTATTATTATATATTATATATAATAATAATAATAAAATAAGATATTTTTAAAAAATAAATTTAATAGTTTATTTATAACGGTCCGATTCGGTCCGACTGGTTAAAAAATTTACGAAATCGGACCAGACCGTTACACCAACGATTTGAGTTATTTTTAACCGGACGGACCATATGATTTATAAAACTGTCCAATTTGGTTCGATCCGGTCCAATTTTTCAATTTTGTCCAATTTAATCCGATTTTTGGATACCCTTAGATTTTACCGGCCAGTCCAACACAACCATGAAGGTGTTCCCATATTGCTTTCTAGTGCACTTTTGTCATCGACAATGGTTTTGTCTTTCTTATTCGCTCTCATCCTGCATTTGCATTGTTGTTTCTTCTATGTCTATCTCCATCTCAACCATGAAGCCAATCAACATACCTTTGTCATAGAGAACGAGGGTCCTTTTCCGATCTTCTCTTCTTATTAATCTTCATCTTGACTGAGTCTTTGAGAATTGAAGTCAAAGTCTTTACTCTTAGGAGAATATTTTGAGGTTTGAGAGTTGAAGAAGAAGAAGAAATGCAAGAGATTGAAGCTATGGAAAGAAAAATGAGTGATCAATAATCGGTAAATTTATAACTTCTTCCAGAGTCTATGGACTTTTTTTATTTCACTTTTTTCATTACTGCGGTAACAAGGACCCTCCTATATATATATATTCACAAGTTGACTAATTAATTTAGAAAATGAAAAATAACAATTTACGATATGAAGGAAAAAAAAAAGAGAATATAAATGAAATTATTGCAAAAAGTACTATAATTAATTATGTGTAGGGTTTTTGATATTGTTTGCAATGTGAGTTACATCTATATTTTTATATTTGAATGTAACATGTTATATTTTTATAAGCTTTGATTCATTAGTTTTGCTCTGATCTAATAAATTGAAGTTATATGTATCAATAAGAATAGAAATAATTTGATTGAAAAATAGATTAATTGTATTTTTTTTATGTAATATATTACATACAACGTTATGTTACATGTTACATACTCTCTATCATTGTATATAATGTTATATATTTTTCTACCATTGTATGTAACATATTACATATTCATTTGTCGTTGTATGTAATATGTTACATGCTCTTCTATTATTGTATGTAACATGTTACATATATCTTTGCTAAATGTTACATATACCTCTGCTATTGTACGTAATACGTTACATACACTTCTGCCGTTGTATATAATATGTTATATACTTATTTGTATGTAAAATGTTACATACACTACTGCTGAATGTTACATATACTTCTGTCATTGTATAGAACACATTACATACACCTCTATCGTTGTATGTAACATGTTACATACCTATCCGACTAGGTCGTTGGAGCTTTGGTGATGTCTCCAGCAGAATCGGCGGAGCTATGATCTGTTTACCAGTAGAGTCACCAGAGATCTAATCAATTTACTACCAGAGTCGTCAAAGCTCCGGTATATTTGTTTGTTAGACTTAAAAAATATTTTAGTAATTTGTATGATTTTTCTGTAATTAAAACTTATAATTTTAAATATATTTTTGTTAATTTAAAAAAAATATTATCTTACAATATAAATATAAATTATTTAGACTCAAAGCTTATGATTCCTTCTTTTTTTCACCTTTCACTTAATTTAATTGAATCAATTTCTCTTAATATATCCACACACAGTCCATAAATTTAGGAAAAAATTTCCTAAATTTCGATTGATCTCTCCGATCAAACTCATCCCCCAAATAACCATCTTTCAAAGCTTAGCCCATCTCTTCCCAACTCTATTCAACTCCCCACCTTTATAATCTTTCTCTATCTTCATCCCTAAAATATCTTCTCAACCTTTCCTCGAGACAGATTTACACCAATCCCCAAATTACTCACCCTCGACTCACGTCATCAATTTGGACTTCTCCATTGCTGACCATAAAAGGAATCATTTAGATCGACCGACAATGATATTTTGATTGTTGTGTTCGTCTTGTTTGTCCCAAACCACTACTTGTTGCCTTGCGCCGAAGCTTGGGTTTTACTTGGAGAATGTTCTTGTAGAAGAGCGAGGAAAATAACAATACTTAGAGAATAACTTGTTAATTAAGAAATGAGAATAATAATTAAAACACTTGTTAATTAAAAAAAGAGAGTGATATTTTTGTTATTATTTTTTTATAAAATAAAAATGTAAATTTTACTCTTAAAAAAATTATTTTTAAAAATTTAGACTAATTTAATTTAAAATTAAAATTATAAGACTAAATAGATATAATCTAGTAATTATATAATTGATATATCAATTAAGTAAAATTATAAGAATATATGAACCCAAAATTCAGGAAAAAGAATGGGAAAATGTTGTTGAGTGCTGTGGCTAAGCAAGTTGTGAAGATTTTTGTTTGATGGATGGGTAGTTTTTGTTTGAAATGTCAATGCTATTTATAAGTTTTATAAGTTTGTGGATGCTCAAGTTATATCCAAGAATGGAAGATTTGTTGGCTTACTGGTGAGGCCTCTGCTTATTAGAAGGATGTTATTTATTTTTTTTCTTTTGCTAATTTAGAACTAGGTTAGTGAAATGAAGTTAATTTGTATTTACAATGTTTGAGAAGAAATAGAATTTTATGTGGTGCTTTATGAAATATAATAGTCTATTGGGTAATTTTCAATCACCCCCTCAAAGTTTAGTAAATTATAAATTTGACCCAAAAATTGAAATAATATCAAAGGAGGACAAATTATTAAATATATTTTAATGGCATTTTGTAAATAATTGAATAATTTTAACAAATTATTAGAAAAAATTTAAAAGAATTGAAAAAAATAAGAAAATAAAATTAAAAGTTAAATCATTAAATGGAAAAGATAAAATAAAATCTAAACCTATCACTTACCTTCCCTCACCATTAATTAATGAATTTCTTATCCAATCTTTTTCCTAATTTCATTATTTCTTCTCGCTCTCAATCACCTTTTTTCAGTTCACGTTAACTAACCATTAATTTATTTATTTTCTTTATTTATTAAGAAGTTATTAAATTTAGTATCTTATTTTACTTTATAACCTCTTTGGGAAAAAATAAAATAAAAAATATTCTTATATATATTAAGTGATTTAGATATTTTTGATAATTTAACTTTAAGATATGTTATTGATATTATTTTTAATTTTTTGGGCAGAGTGATATTCCACTAGATTTGGAGGAAGTGGTTGATAAATACCCATAATAGTCCATTGATGGATAAACTTTTATGTTCACAACTTTAGACGCCCAACAATGAGCAAAGTTTTGTCATTGAGATTTCTTCAGGATTCTGTTGCGATTTGTTTTTTTGAAGAAAATTTGTGCATTTGATGTCGCTGATTATGAGATCCTACCATCGTACTAATGTTCCTTAGCCATGTTTGGCAAGTGATAAAGATTGAGGAAGATAGATAAATTATTTTGTTTTTTATTATTAAAACTCACTTTTATATTAGTTGATGCTATTATAGTCCATTTTCAAAATGTTTAGGTTATTTTTTAAGATAACTGAAAAGTGTCAATGAAATTTTCCTAAAAAGTAAAATGACAAGCCCGCAACTTCTATTATTAAAAGCTTTTTATACCAATATAAAAAGCTATTGAGTAGAGTTAAGAATCTAAGTAAAAATATGACTAAAGTATTTATTTTTATTAATTATAATATTAAAATGTAATTATAGTACTGAATAAAATGTTACGATTTTAAAAATTATGAGACAAGAAATAAATGTAATGCCCTCTGTCAGAATTTAACAAGCTACTTAAGTAAAACATCAAAGCTCAGAAAAGAAATAGAATCTCCAAAAGTGCCACCAAGTGCAAATATGAGTACTATGCCTAATCAATTGCCAATTGTTGAATGTCACTTATCAACAATAGAATATTAAGGTGAGAAGACCCTATATCATCTAATATTGCCTTTTTTGCCATTTCTTCAAGCTCTTTAACTTTTTGCCTTCTATCCTCTCCTCCTTTTCCATCATTCATTAACTCTTCAACAGCCTCTTTAACTTGCTCTCTCTTCACTAACACACCATATTTCTCTTCTTCCCCAATATGCACAACTTTATCTACTCCAATTCTTATTCCAATCTTCAAAATTTCAACAACAAACTTTTCATTATAAAATTGTTCAGCAAACAAAGGCCAAGTTATCATTGGCAAACCAGCACAAATCCCTTCAAGTGTTGAATTCCAACCACAATGAGTCAAGAATCCTCCAACTGAAGGGTGTGACAATATAAGTACTTGAGGTGCCCAACCCTTTATTAAAAGGCCTCGCCCTTTTACCCTTTCCTCATATTTAGTCTCTAATAACCAATTTTCCATTTTTTCTTTTTCATATCCACCTCTTATGACCCAAATGAATGGTCTATTTGATCCCTCTAAGCCCAAACCAAGTTCTGCCAATTGAGAAGGTATCAACCTATTTAGACTTCCAAGACAAACATAGATTACAGATTTGGATGGCCATAGATCAAGCCAATTCATACACTCCTTTTCATCTATTGATGATTCTTTCATACCCCTTTGTGCTTTGTCTAAGCTTTGATTATTGCATAAAGAAACTGGTCCTATACACCACACTTTTTTTCCACTAACTTTCTTATACTCTTTCACATATTGTGATTCTAACTCCTCAAAACTATTAACTATTAACCCATATGCTCCTTCCTCTGTTTTCTTCACTTTTTGTCGCATTGCTCTCAAACTTTGATTTGCTCCTGGGTTAAAATCTCCAGTAAGTTGAGCTCTTGTGAACTCAATTTTATCAGGCAATCCAGGAACAACAAAGGGTACTTCTGATTCAACAACACTCTCATACACATGGGTTTTGTGTAAATTGTGAGAAATCAAAAGAGAGAAACAACTCATCCCATCAAATAAAATTCTGGGTAGTTTAAATTTTTGGGCAATGTCAGAAGCCCAAACCACATGTTTGTCAGATACTAAGCAGTTTGGAAATGGCTTAAGATCTTCTAGAAGCTTCTCTATTGGTTGCTGTAATAAGCTGAATGCTTTCATAAAATTCCCAATGGAGTCAAAAGAAGGTAAAGTATCAACGCTTTCACACCCTTTTGGGAAACCAGCTTGTTGATATGGAAATTGAAGCTGCAAAAGATTTATTGGTAAACCAGATTGAATATCTCTATTGATGATTGAAGTAAATCTGTTTGCATTTAGAGGGGTTGTCACTATTGTGACAATTACTTTGAATTTTGCTAGTGATCTGGCAATATCTACCATGGGAATTATGTGACCTGGACTAATTAATGGTAGGAAGAAAAAGTGAAGTTGTTTTTCTGACTTTGAAGCCATTTCTGAATAGTTTGATGGTGGTGTAAGGAGTTCGTTCTCTGTTTTTTGAGGAGTGGCTAAACAATATTTTTATAGTTAACAAGCTGCTCTGCGAAATGACGTAATGGCATACATAAGATGCATCGGATTAGAGGAGGACAGGCAATCTCCTGCCTTATCCGCTTCAATTCTTCTTTGCTACGTTATTTTATGTGTTTATCAACACCTAAAAAATATGTAAATAAAAAAATTAAAAATGTAGAATTTTTTATACACATATTTATTAATAATTAATGGTATATAAAATTGGAGCAAATTTTATAATCTCCTTTTTTTTATACAAATTAATACATTAAATATTAACCTTTAGATGTGAATTTAATCTATAGTTTATATTTATTTTATTTGTGGTATTATCTATTATATTTATTGTCGATATTTTTAATTAATTCTCTCTTATTCAACTAATTATAATTAATACTATTAAAATATATTAAAAAAAATTTTAAAAATAAGAAATATGTGCTATAATTTCATACTTATTCCACATATCTCTTTTTATTTTATTTCATCTTCATTCTTAAATTAAGACATATCAAAATCTTCACAATGAACGATAATTTTGAGCACAATATAAAAAAGCACATTATCATCTAATCTTCAAAGTACCACTCAGTAACTAATTTTAAAGTGTTTTTTTTTTTTAGAAATTTTAGTTCTATGCAATTTTAAAAATCTAGAAAGTCACTCTAATATCAAAATGAATATACTATATATAAGTCTTTTTTTTTTTTTTTTTTCTCTTCTTATTTATCTATGAATATCCATGACTTGAAATTATCTATAAAAAAAAAAAAAATACAATTTTATGATTTAATTTTAAATTTAGAGAGAGTCACTTCTTCATTGTGGCTGGAATAGTATGAAATAATAGTACATATTTCTCATTTTTTAAATTTTTTAATGTATTTTAATTGTATTAGTAATAATTAACTAGATGAGGGTGAATTAATTAAAGAGATAAATAATTGGAGAGAAAATTAATAAAAAAACGTGCATTATAATAAATATAGTAGATAATGCTATAAATAGAACAAATTTAAGTCATAAATTGAATTCACATGTCAATAATTCATGCATTAATTTATGTAAAAGAATGAGGCCATGGAATAATACATATAATCTCCATCCTCATGGAGAGGTATAATTTTGTAGTTTTTTAGCATATTATATAAGTTCAATTCCTTTTATAAAATTACGGTTTAGGTTGTACTTTGAATTGTGTTGACGTGAGCCAAATGTTAAAATTTTGCATTATGTTTAATTAATAAATAATTAAATTATATTTTACGAAGAAATAAATAAATAATTTAATTGTATATCCATAAATAATTATGTTTATAATTAACTAAATTTTAAAGAATATTAAAAGGAATGATATATATATAGATTAAATTATATGAGCAAATATATTTATATTTATAATACAACTTATCAATATATGTCATTTTAAGAGATAGGAATACTATTTAAATATGAAAAAGAAAACTCATTCTTTTTACAATAATTATGCCTAGTAAATTAACTAAGTACGTATAAAACTATTTTATTAATTTAAAAAGAAAACTTATTCTTTTTAAATGAATAGTCAAATAAAATAGTTAGTGTATATTTAGATAATTTTTTAATTAAATAATTAATATTTTATAAATATTTAAATATTATTTAATAATTTAAATATAAATTATTTATAAAAATGTTAATCCATCAAAAACTCATAAATAAATTCTCATAATTTAAAAAAATATGCATAAATTTACTATTTAAATTCTTTTAAAGTTCTTTTGATTTTAACTTTTCTTTAAAAAAACCTAACTTTAGAATTGAAATTGATACGATCTTTCACAATATTGTTCCTATTTTATATAATTTTTTTTATAATATGCAAAATTATCGTACTAAAAAATATAATTGAACAAAAAATCAATTTTAACAAATTATAAGATGAATGTAAAGTACATCCAAATTTATTTTAAGTCACTAAAATCATTTTGTAATGAATTTACAAATACGTATTCCGACTCACGCCACTGAATTGGGTGCGTCTATGAGCAATACGTGTTGATAATTAGATGACAAGTGTTACGTATATCTATGTTTAAAATTATAATAAAATAAGTGACGTATGAATCCACCTGTTTTAGTTTCTATCAAGTTTAGACAATTTATTATTTTTTTATCAGTTTAATTTTTTTACTATAAAAAAATGACAAGAATAAATAATTAAATTTAAGTTTATTATTTCAATTATGTTTTTATTAATTTTATAATTATTATTATTTAATTTTAAAAATAAATTATAAAAATTAATAATTCAATAATAGTTTAAAAAATATGAAAAAAGTTATAAAAAATTAATCATTTATTATTTATTTAAAACAAAAATTATCAAAATGCTATCATTTATTTATTAAACTAATAAATAAATAAAAAATTATACTACTTTTTTTTAACATAACTTAAGTGAAATTTACTATCACCCACCAGTCCGGCAGTCCCACCCTTATAATACTGACACCGCATTAATCAGAAACATTGAAAAAAGTTTCAACTCGGGGTCTCAGCTGCAAAATGCCAATTCGTAGCATGTGATCTCTTTAAGAAGTTGGTTTTCATCAGATTCTTGCAAACTGCACAACGATAGTCAACATAAAATCTTAGTTTATAGATTTTTTTTTTTAATAAAAAAATATATATGAGCTAAATATAATCATGTTGTTTTGTGGGTAGAGTTTTAAAGGGTTTTAAATTTATTTAGTTGATAGTCACGATGCCCAAATTCCAACCGCACAGTCACACCCAAAATGGGTGTTCATCATTTTGGAATAAGAAAAAAAAAAACAAAACAAAATACTCCTAATTGATTACTTCTTTATTTTCTTCCATTCATTTCTGAATGTACTCTTTATCTGTTGTGACTTTAGAAAGCAATTGATTACCCAAAACCAGTGTGTTGCTTAATATCTTGGATTAGCATAGTCATATTAAGATAAGAAGAACAGCCTTCTTGTACAGCTGTCTTAGCCATCTCAGCAAGTTTTCTAACTCTTCTTCTTCTCTTTTCTGCCTCATCTCCATTTACCAAATTGTACATGGCTTCATTAAATTCTTCTTTCAACACCAAAACACCACTCTTCACAGAATTTTCAACTCCAATACTTACACCAACCTTCAAAATTTGTACAATTAGTTTCTCATTAAAAAACTGATCTCCAGATATTGGCCAAGCAATCATTGGAACTCCAGCACATATTGCTTCTAATGTTGAATTCCAACCACAGTGTGTTAAAAACCCACCAATTGCTTTATGTGACAATATCAAAAGTTGAGGAGCCCAACCTCTAATCAAAAGTCCTCTGTCTTTAGTCCTTTTTTCAAACCCATATTCTAAAATCCAATTTTCTAATTCTTCTGATCTTTTTCCTTCTTTTATAACCCAAATGAAAGGCTTTTTTGATGATTCTAAACCCAACCCAAGTTCCTTCAATTGGGTTTCTGTTACCTCACACACACTTCCAAAACAAACATATAAAACAGAGCTAGGTTCTTTTGAATCAAGCCATTTTAAGCATCGAGTGTCATCAATTGAGGCTTTGTTTCCTCCATTAACTTTATTATTGTTATCCTTGTTGCAACTTGAAACTGGACCAATACACCATACTTTGTTTTTTCTTACCTTTTTGTACTCTTGGACAAATATTGACTCTAATTCCTCAAATGTATTCATAACAAGCCCATATGAAGATTGATCTGCTTCTACCATTTGATCAATAAAATCTTTCAATTTTGGGTCTGTGGCCAGTGAGAGTTGAGACATAGTAAACTCAAATTGATCAACATTTTGTTGCAAATTAAGAACAACACTCTTTGACTCCAAATTTGTGTTTCTAAGAACATTAGAGAAGTGCAAATTATGCAAACTTAAGACACAAAAACAACAAGCTGATTGAAAAGTAAGTCTTGGAATTTGAAACTTGTTAGCTATTTGAATTGTCCATGGTAAACACATATCAGAGATTATGCAATTTGGGGTTGGTGTCAAATCGGCAAACAGTTTTTCTACCGGATCTTTTAACATGTTAGAAGCGTTATAGAGATTTACAACCATGTCAAGTGAAGGAAGAAGATCAAGACTATCACAATCTTTTGGTAAACCTGCTTCTTCACAAGGAAATTGAAGTTGTATGAAATGAATATAGAATTTAGATTCGATGTCACGGTCGATAATTGTTTTGACACGAGCCACATTTTGTGGAGTGGTGACTATTGTGGATGTTACTCCATGTTTTGTTAGTAGCCTAGCAATATCTACCATGGGGATTAGATGGCCTTGTGCCATTAAAGGAAACAACACAAAGTGAAGCCTTTGGTTTTCACAAGCCATAACCACGTGGGTTGTAAAGTAGGCATTATTGGATTCTATTAAATAGAAATTTCATGTTCAAGAACAACAAAAACAAAAGAATATTCAGATTTAAATGGTCATTGATGTTGGGCCTTTAATTATTCATAAGTAAATTGGCCTTCGTAAATTTGTTATGTTTGAAACAGCAGGTAGATAAGTTTTTATTTATTTTTTATTTTTTTCATTTTATTACATTATAATTTAGTTACCCGTTTCGTTTTAATAGTCATTTAGTCGGTTATAAAATGACAAAATGAAACAAAAATTAATTTCACAAGCCATAACCACTTGGGTTGTAAAGTAAGCATTCTTGGAATCTATTAAATAGAATTTCATGTTCAAGAACAACAAAAATAAAAGAATATTCAGATTTAAATGGTCATTGATGTTGGACCTTTAATTATTCATAAATAAATTTGCCCTCATAAACTTATTTTTATTTTTTCCATTTTATTACGTTATAATTTAGTTACCCGTTTTGTTTTAATAGTCATTTAGCCAGTTAAAAAATGACAAAATGTAACTGAAACAAAAATTAATTTGAATTACTTTTGTTATGCTAGATTCTTCTTATGGACTACCGAGTTATTTATGAACCGATTATTTATTAAAAACCAAATCAAACTAAATTCAAACTAACCATCATAACAAAAATACATACATAACTCATCCATAGATTAATCAATATAGAAATAACGAGCAATAAAAGCGATAAATCAACACACAAGATTTAATGTAGTTCTTGTACAAATTTTGGAACTTACATCCATAACTCGTACACCCAAACAATATTCCACTTTTAATCAAGAAGATTACAACCTATGTTTATCAATAAGTAAAACAATTCACTCTACTCTATTCGTAGTATAAAGCTCTCCTATCCAAATCCCAAGAACATACCCATAGCCTTACACATTCTCAAATGGTGATACACTTTGATTCTTAGACTAATAATTCATTACAAATAAGATTTTACCCTTGACCGGAGATTAAACCAATGAGTTGCTTAAAAAGAAGCAAGCTTCCACTCCACTAACATTAGAGAATGTCATTTTTTCTTCTTTGCCTCTCTTTTTTCTTTAGCCTCTTACACTCACATGCATAAAATGAGTTCTCTTGACCCTAAGAACAATTAAGGATGCTTATATACCCATTTGAGACATTTACAATAATGTCCAAACTAATCCAAGCTCCTTAGTACAAAATCCATGTCCTTACAAGTTATTTTTCGCGAAAAAACAAAACTGTTTGTAATATCCCAAATTTTCAAATAACATTAATTATTAAAAAATAAAGAGTTATTTGAGAGTAAGTTATAATTTTAAAATAGAATTATAAGTATAAATAAACTCTTTAAAGATAAAGCAGAAAGTAGGTTTGAATTTGTTGTCTAAGGTATATTGGACTCTTATTTAATTCAAAGAATATGACAATAATAATTAGAATATCCTAATAAGAATAGGTTTCTATTCACATATAAACTCTTTATTAGAACAAAATATATAAATCATTTACTAAACCAAAGGAGAAACAAAAACCCTACGTCTATTCTTCTCACATATGTCTTTCACAACAACAGTCATAAGAGAATAGAAGTTCATGAAGTAAACTAGGTACGTTTGTTAATTTTCCTCCATCACTTTATCAGTTATGATTTAAGGGTTTATGGTTAATGTTTAGTGATTTTTCTAAGAAATTTTATAAAGTAATTGTTTGCAAATTTTCTGCAGAATCTTGAAAATAAATTAGTTTCAAAATCCTTATACTATTCAATAAAATCTTAAACTATTTTTATAATAAACTAGACTTCTTGAAGAATTCAACGAATATTTATTTGTCAAAATATCATTTATATTGAATTTGTTATGAATTTGTGAAGTTTGTGTTTTGAATCTGTCAGTTTTTGAACTATTCGAATTTTAGGGTTGTTTTATATGGGTTTTGATTTCAATTTGAAGATAAAATTTTTGTCTTTATAACTATACACAATAATAAAATTTTTTTCTTTGGAACCTCTATAAAATTCTATGTATTTAATTTAATATAATTTTTTGAAGTCAAAATTTTATGCTGGAAACAGAAAACCTAACAGATTAAAACAAAAAGTTTGGAATTAATTTATGGTGTTATAAATGTTAAACATTTGTGAAAATTTTTATAATACGTTATATGGGTCTTATTTATTATTTTATAAAATTTTATGATTTTTAGATCAGATATATATATGTTATGAATTTTTGATTTATATATGTTTGTTGCTCAAATATTTTACAGCAGATTTATTGAACTAGTTTCAAAACCCGTTTTACCTATGAAAACAGATTCCAAAGTATTTGTAAATTTTTATGTATAATAATATTTAAGTTATAAAACTACGGTTAAAATTTCAATTCGATATGATTTTCCAATATTTTTCTAAAATTGTTTAAGTCCAGTAGTATTGCTGATTTTCTTATACTGGCAGTTTTAAAAGTTATCGAATAAAAATCACTTTTGTAATTGCTTAGCATTCGGTTTTACCTAAAAAATTTATTGAAAATTTTACTATACCTCTATGAAAACTCTGAAAAATTTGGTAATCTTATGACACCCATTAAGTTTGAAATTAATTATTTAGTTTCTGCTGACAGTGAAAACAACTAATAATTTTGTGAATAAAAATATGAAACTTTTGGAAAAACAAGAGTTAGACCTAAGTATTAATATATATATATATATATATATAAAGGAGGATACCTAATATATTATGAGTATCTAATAATTATACAATTATAATTTGTTTAGGCTAAACTCAGTTGAACTAGTGGGTGATTTTAGCTGTGCTAGTTATTCGTACCAAGTAAGTAGACTAACCATACTTGTAATATTAAGTATTGTTTGCTTTGTTTGTGTATGAATATTTTCATGGTTGTTTTTTTTACATATATGTTTTGTTTGTAATCCGTTATGGCTAAATAGATATCGTGATCTCATTTTCGTATGTATATGTGCTTTGTGTTTGCATAATTGATTATTGGTTATGTAGTATTGGCATAAGCATGTTCATATGCATGACATTCAAAACTTTTAATGTTAAAAACTCATGTTTTGAATTATAACTTTCGACTTTAAAAATCAAACAGATTTTTGAAAATGGTTTGATAGAATGCTTTTGACCATCGTTATGATTGGACTCTAATTGGGAGCATATTGTAATTGTTTTGAGCCGTGTGGGGGAGGTGTCCTTGGGTACCCGAGGATATTTGGTTCCTTACCATATGGTTTGGACGTATTTTTGCATGTGAGCATTTGTTATGGAATTCCAGCCTTGACCCTACGATTTTATGACTCACTTGCACTTACCCTTCACGCGTGCTAATCACCGACGGGTGATTTATTGTTTGGTCACCGACGGGTGATTTATTGTTTTGGTTGCCGACGGGTGACATTTTGTATTGGCTCCACCATTCATGCGATAGAGTTCATGGCATTCTATAAAATATAGTTTTGAACAGTTTTGTTATAAGTAGTGACATATTGAGAAAGATCATTTTTGAACGTTTTGCTATGAGAAGCGACCTATTAAGAAAGATAAGTTTTTGTATGTTTTGGATACGAGTCACGACATTATTTGAAATATGGTTTTCAAAGATCATTGTTTAAGTAGAGACCATGCATTACATCGACATTCATATTGAAAACACAAGCATTGACATGTTGTTTGTCTTGAATAAATTGTTTATTACATGTGGTTGCTTAATGTTTCAAGTAAGGTAAGTTTGCTTACTGAGTGATTTCACTCACCCCAAGCTTCCTTTCACGTTTTCAGGAACACCATGATGAGAATTTGGCAATGCTTGAGGATTGTTATTGGTTCCTTAAGATTAAGTTCCCTTTTTCTTGGCTAATAAATTGTAAACTTTAATAAGTGCTAAACTTTTTTGGCAAGTTTTTTCTTTATAAGGTTTTTAGCTATAAAATCTTTTTCCATTTAATGTCTATACAATTTTTTCAATTTTTCTTTTAATAAAGCCACAATTAATTGTATCAAGGTTTTCAATCTCTAAAATGTTTAGATAATGCCCTTATTTGTATGTAAAATATCGGGGCGCCACACTGTTTGTAGAGGGGGATCGATTTGTCCTAAGAGAGATCAATTCTTCATGTTATCTAGGCAATAATTTTTCAGCATATACTATGCAAAATGGATGGGATTGGACGTTACTAAGAGTGAGATCGATCCATCAAGTTCTGTAATCTTGTTCCCTTCCATTTTTCCTCCACACCTAATGCCATGTAATGTTCTTAGACCAACCTTGATGCTTGATCACCCATATTTGGTTCTCAAACATCCCCCTACATTTGCATCACACATTACAACTTCTTTTGTCTTAACTAAAAGATTTATCCCGTGAGTTTTAATTGTTAGAGATGTAATCCAATTTTGAGTTTTTTTTTTTTTTTTTTCCATTTGCAACTATTATCAAAGAGATTTCATATTTCCATTTGGTTCTCAAACATCCCCGTATATTTACATCACACATTATAACTTCTTTTGTCTTAACTAAAAGATTTATCTCGTGAATTTTTAATTACTAGAGATGTAAATCAAATTTTGAGTTTTTTTTTTCCCATTTGGAACAGTTATCAAAGAGAATTCATATGCATTATGAAATCAATAACATTTATACATAACATAATTAAATTCGCCCCACAATAACATACATGTTGTTGTACATAACATGTATATATGTACATAATTAATAGAATTTATATAAATTAAATATCATTTATATATAACTAACATATTATTTTAAGATTTATTTAGCGATATACATTAAAACATATCATTAGGAGCTCCAAATCAAAAAGTTGTTTAGTTATTTAAAAAGAGAGCTTTTACGTTACATATAGTTTTGGTACCAGAGCTTCTAAGGAATAAAAGCAATATCTCTCAAAAATTTTGTACACTCTACAAGACATAGAAAAGCCAGAAACTTGAAAATAAAGTACACAACTATAATGTATTGTAATTACTCCCCATCAAGAATCAACACAAATCATAGAAAATGATTTCAAGCCCTAATATGAGAGAAGAGCACTCCAAAACTATGGCTTGTGTTGGATACATACGAAGAAAAAAAATTATTGAACACATGAAGCATAGTATTTTTTTTAGTTCAATTGATAAAATTGATTTCGAATGTGTTGTGCAATCTCACCTTTTACGTGAACCAAATGAAATCAGCAAGCATAAAAGAGAAATCACAGCTCCATAACAGAAAACAAAAGCAAGCAGAAAACAAACATGCAGAATTTTTACATGGTTCGGCAATACGCCTAATCCATGAGAACCACCACCGTTCCAAGCCTCCACTATATCAATCAGAATACTACAAGATGGAATCAAGTACTGCCCAGATTAGGCTACAACAACCACTCCACAATCACACACACGTTTTTTATTCTTATCACAGTATATGCAAAATATTAGCCACAATTCCTTATATACAAACTAGGCACAGCCTCTAAGTACACCCACAAAGCTTCTATAATAATACTGCCCTTATTATGATTGGGCCTAGGGCTTTACAATATTACATGACATTAGTGGCAATACACATGTGTTGGGATATGTGCGGCGTAGCGAAGTATTGGATAGATTGAGAATACTGAATAATTAATTTGCAGGAGTAATTAAAATGACACAAAATATTTAACGTAGAAAAACCCACTCAATGTGAGAGGGAAACAACCATGGGGCAACTCCGAAACACTTCCACTATGTAAAATGGATACAACAATTCTCTCAAGTTTATGCCCAAACTTGAGGTACTACAATATTACACTCACAAAGTGTATCTCTCACACTCACAATTGTGTGGTAAATTTCTCACTATTTTCTCTCTACAGGTATTTATCACAATTTGTAGGAATACCTCACTTTTCTCTCACAGCTTAAATTTACTGTGGTATTCTTCAAAGCTGATTATAATTTCTCAGCTTCTCTTTGCATCTCAGATTTGTGAAATCTAAGGGATCTCTATTATTGAGATTTGCTTGTGTTTGTGAGATCTGAATTTCTTTGCTTTGTACTTCTCTATTTATAGAGAAATATAACTAACAGATACGTCACTACTTACTTCATTTCCTTTGCCTTAATTCAAAATAATCAGCTGCAACAATTGTCTGCAGCTTCCTTTGCTTGTCAAAGCAAAACTTTGAATTTGTCTGCAACTAGAATTCACATTGAATTCTACACTTCTGGAGATAGAGTGATGCAAGCCATAACTCAAAACTTTGAGGTGGATCCCATCAAATCTCCCCCTCCACCTCTGAAGGGAGGAATCACATTTTAGTTCCATCATTTTGAACTCATTCCAACTATCTTGGAACATAGCTCGAGTTTCTATTTGGGAACAATCTTTGTCAACATATCAGCAGCATTCTTGTCTGTATGAATCTTCTTCACTTGAATCAGCTTCTTCTCAAGTGCTTGGCGTATCCAATGATACCTTACATCAATGTGCTTCGTGCGAGAATGATATGTGGCATTTTTGCTTAAATCAATAGCACTCTGGCTATCACAATTAACCATATACTAATCTTGCTTCAAACCCAATTCTTGGAGAAAAATCTTCATCCACAACAACTCTTTTCCAGCTTCTGTGACTGCAATATATTCAGCCTCTGTTGTCGATAATGCAATGCATTTTTGCAGTTTGGACTGCTAAGATACGGCTCCCCCTGCAAAAGTAAACAAATATGCAGATGTAGACTTTCTACCATCAAGGTCACTTGCCATGTCTGCTTCTGTATATCCTTCCAAAATTGGTTTTCCTTTTCCAAAGCTTAAGCACAACTTTGATGTACCCCGTAAATATCTGAAGATCCACTTCACTGCTTCCCAATGCTCTTTGCTAGGATTTGACAGAAATCTACTCACGACTCCTATTGCATGAGCAATATCTAGTCTAGTACAGACCATAACATACATAAGACTGCCAACTGCTGAAGAATATGCAATGACTTCCATCTTCATCTTTTCTTCCTCTGAAGATGGACATGATTTCTTGGTGAGTTTAAATTGACCACCAAGAGGCGAACTGACTGGCTTCACTCCTTTCATGTTGAACCTTTCAAGAACTCGTTCAACATATCTCTCTTGTGACATCCATAGTCTCTTGGACCTCCTGTCACGAATTATTTCCATACCCAAAATTTGTTTGGCTGGACCTAAGTCTTTTATGTCAAAGATTTTTGATAATTCCTTCTTCAGCTTGTTGATTACTTCGGTGTCTTGACTGACTATCAACATGTTATTAACATATAGTAGTAGAATAACAAACTTTCAACCAGGTAAATGTTTGATGTAAACACATGAGTTTACATTAGTTCTTAGAAACTCATTACTTACCATGAATGAGTCAAACTTCTTGTACCACTGGCGTGGGGCCTGCTTCAATCCATACAGGCTTTTCTTCAATTTGCAGACTAGGTGCTCCTTTCTTTTGACTTTAAACCCTTCTGGTTGCTGCATGTAGATGACTTCTTCTAGATCTCCGTGAAGAAATGCAGTCTTCACATCCATTTGTTCAATTTCAAGATCTAGGCTACCTGTTAAGCCCAAAATTAATCTGATTGAGGACATCTTTACAACTGGAGAGAATATTTCATCAAAGTCAATGCCTTTCTTTTGTCCAAATCCTTTCACAACCAAGCGGGCTTTGTATTTGACTTGGTTGGTGATGCCATCCTCTTTCAATTTGTATACGCACTTGTTTCTTAAAGCTTTTTTGCCTTTTGGAAGTTCTACTAACTCATAAGTTTGGTTCTTATAAAGGGAATTTATCTCTTCCTCCATTGCTTCTTTTCCTTATGAGTTTCCACTTCTTGGAAGCTTTCTGGCTCCCCCTTTTCAGTGATTAGGATATACTCATTAGGTGGATATCGTCTGGATGGTTGCATGACTCTATTTGACCTTCTCAGTTATCGTCTATCATTCTCTAATTCTCTTTGCTGCTCCCCCTGATTATTGTCCTTTTGTGCTGGCATATCTTCTTCAGCATCTTCATCTTCTTCTGCTGGTAAATCTTTCTCAGCATCATCTTCTTCCGGTATCAACTCTATACCGTCACTTGTATCTTGCACTTCTTCTCCATTGTCCTGTTCTGTTGAAGAAGGAATAGGAGGGAGATCAATATGAGCTTTTTCTGGTTGTTGCTCTTCTTGTTAATCTATTGTTTGGCCTTCTTGAAAGATCACGTCTCTGCTTTTTAGAACTTTCTCTGTTTCAGGATCCCAAAATTCGTAGCCAAATTCTTCATCTCCATAACCAATGAAGATACATTTAATGGCTTTGTCATCCAGCTTCGACCTATGTTCCTTTGATACGTGCACAAAAGCTTTGCACCCAAACACCTTCAAATGAGAGTAGGAAACATCTTTTTTCGTCCAAACCCTCTCTAGAATATCAAAATTCAAAGGAACTGAGGGGGTTCTGTTGATGAGGTAACAAGCAGTTTGAACAGCTGCTCCCCATAATTCTTTTGGTAGCTTTGCTGCTCGTAACATGCATCGCACTCTTTCTACAATTGTGCTATTCATCCTTTCAGCTACACCATTGTGTTGTGTGGTACCAGGTACTGTCTTCTCATGCTGAATACCATGTTTAGAACAATAATTTCTAAACTCATGGAAAATATATTCACCTCCGTTATCTGTTCAAAGGCACTTCAGTTGCTTTCCCGTCACTCTTTCCACCATGGCATGGAATTGTTGAAACTTAACAAACACCTGGTCTTTTGTCTTCAACAGATACACCCATACTTTTCTCGAAGCACCATCAATAAAGGTTAGAAAATACTTGGCTCCTCCAAGTGATATAACCTCAATGGGACCACAAACATCAGAATACACTCGTTCCAGTAGTGTTGACTGCTTTGCAAAGGAACGACTAAATGAAACTCTATGCTATTTTCCAAATAAGTAGTAATCACAAGGATCAAGAGAGTTACCTTTGACAAAGGGAATAAGTTTCTTCTTTGCCAGAATCTGCAGTCCTTTTTCACTTATGTGGCCCATTCTTTTATGCCACAAACTTGGTGAAGAATCGACTGCCAAATTCAACTCATTATTACAAACCATCCTATGGGTTTTGTACAGCGTGCAACAAGCTTCTCCTCTTGCAATAACCAAAGACCCCTTCGAGAGTTTCCATTTTTCATTACCAAAATGGTTCTGGAAGCCTTCTTTGTCAAATGCATTGACGGACATCAAATTGAGGCGTAAATTAGGAACAGGCCTCACATCTTTTAATGTTAATTGGAACCCAACATTTGTCTTGATACAAATGTCTTCAATTCCCACTATGTTTGAACATGTGGTGTTTCCCATTTTCACAGTACCAAAGTCTCCTGCTTTGTATGTAAAAAACAACTCTTTATGGGGCGTGACATGATAAGATGCACCAGTGTCAAGGACCCATTCAATCATGTTATCACCAACATGTAGGCATTCATCAGCAATTATCGCAACATCTTCATTTTCTCTTGTTGCTGCTGCTGTTGTATGGTTGTCATCTTTATTTTGCCCTCCTTCCTGCATCCGTTTCCATACTCGACAATTTCTCTTTATGTGGCCTGGCTTGCCACAATGGAAGCAATTATTATCTCTTTCTCTTTCTCTTGACTTTGACCTTCCTTTGGACTTATCTGTTTGGCTCTTCCATCCTTTGTTTTTACTTCTCCCTCTGTTCTCCATAACAAGAGCTTGCGACTCACTATCTTTTGTCTTATTTTTACTGTAAGACAAAAGTACTCCAGAAATTTCTTCAAAGATTAATTTATCTTTTTCGTACATGAGAGTCGTCTTAAGATGGTGGTATGATAGTGGTAGGGACACCAGTAGTAAAATTGCTTTTTCTTCTTCTGAGAAGCTAATATCAAAATTCTGAAGTTGGGAAATCATACCGTTAAATGTTGACAAATGTTGCATGAAGTCATTATTTTTCGGCTTCCGTAGTTGATATAGATCTGCCCATATCATGAACTTATTTGACAAATTTTTTGTCATGTACAGGCTCTCCAACTTGTTCCAGATATCCAAAGCAGTTTTGCATCCTTTCACATTAATGTTATGAAGAACATTATTAGAAATATTTAGACGAATTGTACTGGCGGCAATCTCGTCTATCTCGTCCCAATCTTCACTTTTCATTGCTTCTGCTTTTTGGCTTTATCCAATAAAGTCTTGTGAACTTTTTGTTGAATGAGAACATCTTTCATTCTGCTCTGCCAGAGGGTAAAATTATTGTTGCCGATAAACTTTTCAATCTTTGTTTTACCACCAAACATTTTAAATTTGTCGTGAACCAACCTTGCTCACACTCAAATTTTTGTAAAAAATCACCTTTGCAAAATAGTGCCTCTTGAATAGTACTCTGTGAATAGTACATATGAATAGTACCTCTTCAAGTGTCGGTAGATATGAATAGTACCACTATTTGCAGTAATGGCTCTGATACCAGTTGTTGGGATATGTGTGGCGTAGCGGAGTATTGGACATATTGAGAATACTAAATAATTAATTTGCAGGAGTAATTAAAATGACACAAAATATTTAACGTGAAAAAATTCACTCAATGTGAGAGGGAAACAACGACGGGGCAACTCCGAAACACTTCCACTATGTAAAATGGGTACAACAATTCTCTCAAGTTTATGCCCAAACTTGAGGTATTACAATATTACACTCACAAAGTGTATCTCTCACACTCACAATTGTGTGGTAAATCTCTCACTATTTTCTCTCTATAGGTATTTATCACAATCTGTAGGAATACCTCACTTTTCTCTCACAGTTTAAATTTACTGTGGTATTCTTCAAAGCTAATTATAATTTCCCAGCTTCTCTTTGCATCTCAGATTTGTGAAATCTAAGGGATCTCTATTATTGAGATTTGCTTGTGTTTGTGAGATCTGAATTTCTCTGCTTTGTACTTCTCTATTTATAGAGAAATATAACTAACAGATATGTCACTACTTACTTCATTTCCTTTGCCTTAATTCAAAATAATCAGCTGCAATAGCTATCTGCAACTTCCTTTGCTTGTCAAGGAAAAACTTTGAATTTGTCTGCAACTAGAATTCACATTTGAATTTTACACTTCTGGAGATAGAGTGATGCAAGCCATGACTTAAAACTTTGAGGTGGATCCCATCAAATCTCCCCCTCCACCTCATGAAGGGAGGAATCACATTTTAGTTCCATCATTTTGAATTCATTCCAATTATCTTGGAACATAGCTCGAGTTTAGTGAGAATCGATCGTGCTACTTTGAGACAAAAAATAAGCTAAATCAAATGAGAATAACTCGAATTATTAATAATATACACATTCATTAAAAGCCCAAAATAATTATTAAAAAAAAGGGTCCAAAAATCATAATATAATCTAAATTAACCAATTAAAATTTTAATTGGATTTGGACATGTTTGAAACTAAGTATTTATTGGATGGATTTGATGAAAAAATTTAAAGTTTAAACCAATAACATGGATTGGATGAAAAATTTAAGCTTTGGTGATACAAATTGGAGACTTGTCTTTCTCAAGTCTCAAGTTGTGTTGCTTCACGTATTCTATTAACATTTCCATGTTAACATAAGAAGATCCACCTTTTTCTATTGCCTTCTTTGCCATTTCACCAAGTTGTCTTGCTTTGTTTCTTCTTTTCTCAGCTTCTTCACTTTTATCTATTACCATTTCTATAGCCTTCTTCACATTCTCCTTCTTCATAACCAACCCTGACTTCTCTTCCAATCCCCAAGTAACTGCAACCTCAATTCCCACACTGACTCCAATTCCTAACACATCAACAACCAACTTCTCATTCAAAAATTGCTCAGCAAACAATGGGCATGTAACCAATGGCACGCCAACACTTGTGCATTCTAAAACAGAATTCCAACCACAATGACTCAAAAAAGCTCCAATTGATGGATGAGATAAGACTAGTACTTGTGGTGCCCAACCCCATATCAAAAAACCTCTCCCTTTTATCCTATCTTCAAATCCTTCCTCTAAAACCCATTTCTTCAATTCTTTTGAACTTTCACTCTCTCTAATTACCCAAATGAATGGTCTATTTGATGCTTCTAAGCCTAATCCAACCTCCTTTAGCTGCCAATGTTTAAGACCACAAATGCTTCCAAGACAAGCATAAATAACAGAACCTAACTCCCAAAAATCTAACCACTTCATTAACTTGTCTACATCTATTGAAGCAATTCCACCTCTTTCAATTCTTTCTAAATTTTCCTTATTGCAAACTGAAACTGGACCAATACACCAAACTTTATTGTACCCTTTAACTTTCTTATACTCTTTAACATAATCTCCTTCAAGTTCTTCAAAAGAATTCACTACAATTCCATCTGCTATCAATTCTTTTGCTCTCATGTTGTTTCTAACCACTGTTAACTCTGCTGACCCAGATGGGTTTAGATTCTCAGGAAGCTTGGCTTTGGTTAATTCAATTTTATGAGGCAAATCAGGAATAACAAAGGTCTCAGAATCATTATAAACAACTTCATGTACTTTTAAAGTTTCTAGCTTGTTTGAACAGGAAAAAGAAAAACAACCCATTCCATCAAAAAAGATTCTTGGTATTCTAAACTTCTTACAAGTCTCAACAGTCCACCCAAGATTTTTACCTGAAATTATGCAACTGACATTGGGTTTTAGATTTTGAAGAAGATTTTCAAACGGTTGTTGTAACATGCTTGAAGCAGCAAAGAAGTTCTTGATCAAGTCACGTGATGGGAGTGTGTCAAAATTCTCACACCCTTCTGGTAAACCAAACTCAATTGATGGAAATTGGAGAGTGAGAAGCTGGATTTGAAGGTCAGATTCAAGTGCAAGTTTAGTAATGGAGTGGTATTTGATGGCATTTTGTGGAGTGGTAACAATAGTAACTATTACTCGATGTTGGGCTAGTAATTTGGCCATGTCTATCATTGGTATGAGGTGGCTTGGGGACATTAGCGGTAGTAGAACAAAATGGGATTGATGGAGTTTTGAGTCCATAATTGGATGTTATGGTTTTCTCTGGTATTTTTTCTTTCTTTGGTCATTGTAAAATATGTTCTAAACAAAGCAAAGAAAAAAGACTATACAAACACTTGAAAGAAAGACAAGACTCAAGCGAAAATCATTGTGTGGTAGGATAATATTATATGATAAGCTTAATGGAAAAAAAATGTTTTAATATATATATATTAATTCATATCATAAAATTTAATTGACTTTTATTAAAAAAAAATCTTATAATTACTTCATCTTTATGCATATTTAATTTAATATTTAATTAATAATTAATATATATTATGTATATTATAAATTGATATATATAATATTTTAAAGATAATTATGAATAGTGTAAATTTTAGTTAGGCAACTATAAAGTCCTCTTTTTGAAAAAAAAAAATAAAAAATTATAAAGTCCTTTTCCTTTAATATGATAAAGTACATGGCCCGTCCAGACACTTTAAAAGGCGTTATTTTTTTCTGGTTAATTAATGAAAGTTCTACGTCATAGAAATGGACGGCGTCCGTTGAGAATAAATAATCCCTTGTAAGAGTACAACGTTTCTAACCATTGAATGTTGATTTGAAATCCATGTGGATTCGACGTGGATCTGACAGCTTTATCTTTATATGGTACGAACCTCTGATAGAATTTTTTTTTAGTATCGCACGATATAAAAATAATAATTACAATAAAATTAAATATAAAAAAATAATAATATTATTATAATATAATTCAAATAAATATTATAAATAAAATTAAATTAAAAAAATAAACTTTTTTTTTATTATTAAAAGAGATAGAATGAAAAAAAATCATAAATAATTATACAAATTGTGAAAAAAATAGAACATTACAGCGTATTCTTAAAAACTACAAGCGTAACGAGAATTAATGTTACTGCTATAATCCATTTACATTTTATTACAGAGTAAAGTCAAACAAAATACAGTAATACCCTGAATGCTTATCATTACGATTATGATTACTGTCGACCAAACATGTGTATAAAAATTATAGTTACAATAAAAAAGAAATAAACATAAATTAAAATTGAATATGAGAGAAAAAAGAATATTAAACCCTATAAAATATACTCACTTTTTTAATACATTTGCTGTATAAAAAAAATTTCCTACATAAGATTCCTTTTCCATGATAAATTATTAGAATAATTTAAATATAAAATTAGTTGAAATATTTTTGAAAAATAATATTTTTAAAATTAATATTAGTATAAATATTTTTGAAAAAACAACAAAAAAATACCTCATAATTTATAATAACAAAAAATAGTATCATTTGTATTCAAATAATATATTTTTATAATTAAAGAACGATTGTTACATCATTTTTCTTTGAACTTCCGTTCAGTTGGAAGCCGTTCAAATTGAACTATAATAATTTAGATCCATTTAATGTTAAATGTCGTCCAATTTAATATTGTTCAATATTATTGAAATGCTATGTTTATAATTATAGATTTTAGGGATATTATTTTTAGTAATTTTCTAATATTTCTTTTAAAATGTATAAATATTCAATAAATAATATAAAGACAAATCAATATTATTGATAAAGAATATATTTTATAAGTAATTAATAATTCCTAGCTTTTCTATAGACACCACACCATTATACATTTGTCTTTCAACTTTGTGCATGTCAACCTTCAAAGACAAAGCTCCATATGCTTTATAGAAAATTAAGTAGGTGAATTCTTTTTTTTGTTTGGTCAAAAGAACACCTCGTTGGGATAGGAAGGTTGATAGAAAATAGGACAACTATTATATACCAGCATATCACGTCCATTAGGGGTGTGTCCGCGGTCCGGTCCGGTCCGCCTTTTGGCAACAAAAAAAAAACCAAATCGAACCGAACATATTATTTTAACCAAACCGAACCTAACCGATTGACTAATAAAATTTTAAAACCGAACGGTTTGGTCTGATTTAGTCCGGTTTAGTTAACGATTTTTTTTTTTAATACAAAAGTAATTTTTTTAATTATTTACTACATATCATAATTAAAAATAAATATCAAGTTGAAAGAAAAAAACATAACACTCTAAAATCATGAGATATAACAAAAAAAAAACTCTTTATGTATGACTTCTTGAAATAAAATTTAAAGTAACATGTATAGTTATAATTCTTCTAACATAATGATCAAAAATAAAAAAAGAAATCATAACTCATTACATCTATTGAAAAAAAGCTCTATTGAGCTCTCTCCACAATTCACACCTGTCGTCTTCAAGCCAGTTAAAACTTAAAAATACATACTAAAAATAATCTAAAAATCAATTATAGTCTAAAGCTAAATATTTTTGCAATAATACATTAATACGTGAATAATTCAAAATAATTACAGTCTAAATTCTAAAGTGTTAAAAAGTTTACATAAGTTCATAATAATGACAAAGAAAATAAAATAAAGATATTAATAGTAAAACTTCCATAAAATCTCCAAAACCTCCAACTGCAAGAAAAATAATTATTATTTTTAAATGTAAAAAAAATAAATTTAATAATATATTTGATTATTTAGCAAAACTTACCATTAAAATTACCACAATCGCATTCTGATATTAAAACATATATGGTTTTAGTAATATTACTATCAGGGGCGGAGTTATTCAGGGGCTTGAGAGGGCTGAAGCCCCGGCCGGATTTTCTGGAATACCCAGAGCCTGTGGGGTTGTGAAGGCATGGCTTCAACGCTATTGTTGGTTGTGGTGTTTGTGTTAGATCTGATTGCTTTTGCGCTCGCTGTTGCTGCTGAACAGAGGAGGAGTTCTGTGAGTTTCTTTGTCTCTCTCTTTGTCTGAAACTTCAATTTATTTTAGGTTCTTGCATGCGAGTGTTTCTACTTGTTCATTCTTTTGGTTTTTTCACTTATAAACGAGCTTAATTTTAAATGTTATATTAGGTTTTTTTTATAACTATTTTTCTCTATCAATTTCAAATTTTTTTGCTCTATTCTGAAAACAAAACCCTTTTTTCGGTAAAGCTGGTTGAGTTCTAAATTTTCTGAAGGTGGTGATTATAATTTTCTAACGTGATTTCTGGAAAGCGTTTCTGTTGAAAATCAGTTGGCTTAAGGTTAGACTGTAGGTACTTGAAAGTTTTTGGTTAATAGTTTAACCCGTTATTTCTTTCATCGTTCCAAACATGCCAATATTATTACTGATGGTACGTAAATGTAACTCGTTGTTTAAACAACTATTCAGAGTTCCTAGAGCCCCCTGTAAGGCTTGTTGGAAAACACGTTGTCGAACTTGATTAATCGCTCTTTGTTGTTCAAAATGAATGGTTTCATTTTTGTAATTTTCTAATTGTTCCAAGGTCTTATAAGTTATATTAATCAAATTCCATTTTTCTCGTTCTATTTCAGAGTATCCATTCACTCGAAACTGATCCGCCTCCATTTCTACTTTCCGTAAGCGGGCTCGGGCTTTTTCCAGCTGTTCCAGGGCCCCCTCCTGCAGTTCTTCTGAATTTCGAATAGTTTTCAAGATCCTCTGTTTTCGATTATCTAATAAATCACTTAATGAAAGTAGATTATCTTTCCATTCATTTCAAAACTTCCACGATCCCTTCCCGAACCAAACATGAATTTTTCAATTCATTTGGCTCTCCCACTCAATTACTTATGGGCATTCCCATATATTTTTTATGTAATGAGCCTATCCTCTATTCATATTCAAAAATATTGAAAATGATCATTCATTCAGGAATATAATATTCAGAGGACTCTTCTGACCAAACGAATCGTTGTCAGCAAGGTTGTTTCTTTTTTCTTCAAATCCAAAGAATTCTTCTTACTTTATACATAGGTTATCGATTCAGCATTGGATAAAAAAGAGAAAAAAGGGAAGGTGAAATACCCATTTTTCTTTTCCAATTTTTTACAATCAAATAATGGACGGCTTCAAATCATTTTTTGATCGACATGAGTGTTTTATATCGAAAAAAAATTGCAACATTTTGAAACCATTTCTGTATTAACATAGTAGTAGAAAGAATACCATGCTGCAGCCGGACTTCAAACCCAAAGGTTTAGCTTTAACCCTATTAATGGTCCCACATTATTGGCTGATAGAGAATCAAAGTGAATTTCCCAATGAATCGCGAAATGCTATGATTCTTCAATATGATTTCTTAATTTATTCAGAAGTAATTCGCGGAATCATGCACCTTTTCTTTACTGGTTATAACGAAAAAAAAGTGCAGTTGTTTGGACCAACGTATTCTTGAAATAAACAATCCGCACACACTCCCTTTCCAAAAAAAATCAATACACCCAGTACTACACTTAGATTTATTGGATTTGTTGCTAAAATATCGGTATTAAACCCGAAACTCCCGGCGAATGGCCAATAACCCAAGGAAGGGAAAGAATCGGTTACATTTTTCATACGATCTCCTCTTTCTTATAGATAGACTAATTATCTATATTTATTTAGATATCTATTATATCTATTTGATTTTTTACTCGAATTCTATTCTTTTTCTATTCAGCCCTCCCGTAGGGTGTAACCCAACGAATAAGAAATTATAGAGTTCAAATCTTAATCTAATTTGAAAAAAGTAAAAGCGGAAAATCCAAGGAAATCAAATACAAATAATAATAATATGTATTTTAAAAAATTAAACAAAAGGATTCGCAAATAAAAGTGCTAATGCCACAACCAGTCCATAAATTGTTAAAGCTTCCATAAAAGCCAGACTAAGCAACAAAGTGCCTCGTATTTTTCCCTCTGCCTCTGGTTGTCTCGCGATTCCTTCTACAGCTTGGCCCGCAGCAGTACCTTGACCAACACCAGGTCCAATAGAAGCAAGCCCAACGGCCAATCCAGCAGCAATAACGGAAGCAGCAGAAATCAGTGGATTCATGATAAGTTCCTCAACAAAAAAATAAAGAAATAGTTAATGATACAATGATTGATCCAGTCAAAGTAACTAAGAACTCCGAATTGAAATAATAATATTCTTGAATCATCCGAACTACTTCGATAACTCGTATATAGTTACTATACCACGAAATTTTTGTGAATCCCTACGACTTTTGTTCTTCTAGTTCTTTTTTATTCCGAAACAATCTTTGAATTCTTTATTCATTTTCGTTATTTAAATTGATTGAATATGGAATTCAAAATTAAAGAAGAAAAAGTAGGGAAATTTAGATATATCTCTGATTCATATATACCCAGTAAATATCGAATATCACATATACATGTCTCTCCCCCATAACGTAAACCAACTATTTGTATCTCAGATACAGTAGGATTCAAGAGTCATTTTGCCAAACATCCCCCAAGAAGTGGCTTATAGAAATTCGATTCTATACACCAAGTTCGCCCCCTCCTTCCCCAACCCCCATTTTTTTTGTAATTTGTTTGTTCAATCAGTGGATTGAACGAAGTCAACTGAAATGACAACCATTCTCCATCTTTTTTTTTAATCACACATCATAAACATCATAAACATCATAAACAGATAAGATACCATAAAAATTATTACTCAAATTATGACTCCTATTTAATAAATTAATAAACCTACTAATATTTCCTACTAATATAGAATATAGTAAACTACTATTTAATCTTGGACTTCAATAAACAAAACGCGAGTATTAAACGGTCTAAATGGAGCAAACATAAATTGTAGGAAAAAGATCTTTTAGATCTCTTTCCCCCCCTTTTTTTTTTACAATTCTTTAATCTCGTAATTTATTTTTTACTATAGACCGTATCTATCCTTATTTGTATATTTATTCTCCCTAAGCCTAAGTGGATTACTTTTAGACGCGCATACATTGGTCAGGCTAAGCTAAAAAAAAAGACTATGTCAAAAAATAATCAATGATGACCTTCCAGGGATTCGCCTATATAAGCCGCGGCTAAGGTTGCAAAAATAAGAGCTTGAATACCACTTGTAAATAATCCAAGGAACATGACAGGTATAGGAACCACTAAAGGTACTAAAGAAACAAGAACAACAACTACTAATTCATCAGCCAATATATTTCCGAAAAGTCGAAAACTAAGCGATAGGGGTTTTGTGAAATCTTCTAAGATGTTAATGGGCAAAAGGATCGGAGTTGGTTGAATGTATTTACTGAAATAGCCCAATCCCTTTTTGGTAAGGCCCGCATAGAAATATGCTATTGACGTGAGTAAGGCTAAAGCAACGGTAGTATTTATATCATTTGTTGGTGCGGCTAACTCCCCCTGAGGTAACTGTATGATTTTCCAAGGTAAAAGAGCCCCTGACCAATTTGAAACAAAAATAAATAAAAACAGAGTTCCTATAAATGGAACCCATGGACCATATTCTTCTCCAATCTGAGTTTTGCTCACATCTCGAATGAATTCAAGGACATATTCAAAGAAATTCTGACCGACAGAAGGAATGGTTTGTGGATTACGAACAGCTATAATGGCTGAACTTAATAAGATAGCAATTACAACCCAAGAAGTAATAAGTACTTGGCCATGGACTTGGAAACTTCCAATTTGCCAATAGAAATGCTGGCCTACTTCCACGCCGGATATATCATATAACCCTCTTAGTGTGTTGATGGAACATAATAAAACATTCATATTACCCTCTGAAAGAAATAGAACTAAAAAAAGGAATTATTTTGATTCAACCATCTCTTTTTCGACTTGTATATCCGAATTGTATATTTCGAATACCAACTAATCTAATCACAGAATATCCTCATTTTTTTTTATCCCCTTTATGCGATTCCGATCTATGGAGTTCCCCCAATAATTTATTTATCTTATTATTAATCAAGAATTTCGTATATAGCTAGAACGACCCTCGCAAATTGCAAATACTAATTTGTTAAGAATTAATCGGATTGAAGCTATAGCGTCATCATTCGCTGGAATCGAAATATCCGCTAGATCCGGGTGACAGTTTGTATCGATTAAACAAATCGTTGGAATTCCCAAAGTGATACATTCTCGAAGAGCTGTATATTCTTCTTGCTGATCAACAATTATTACAATATCGGGTAACCCCGTCATATATTTAATCCCACCCAGATATGTTTGCAAATGAGATAATTGTCTCTTCAACACGGCCGCATCCCTTTTCGGAAGACGATTGAGTCTCCCCGTCTTTTGTTCCATTCTCAAGTCCCGGAACTTTTGAAGTCTCGTTTCTGTAGTATACCAATTCGTTAACATACCACCAAGCCATTTTTTATTAACATAATGACACCGAGCCTTTATTGCAGCCCGTGCTACTGAATCAGCTGCTTTATTTTTGGTACCAACAATTAAGAACTGTTTTCCCCTACTTGCTGCATCAAAAACTAAATCACAAGCTTCTGACAAAAAACGAGCAGTTCTAGTAAGATTTATAATATGAATGCCTTTACGCTTTGCAGAGATATAAGGTGCCATTCTAGGATTCCATTTCCTAGTCCCATGACCAAAATGAATTCCCGCCTCCATCATCTCTTCCAAATTGATGTTCCAATATCTTCTTGTCATTTCTCCCCATATTTCTTCTCTCTTTTTTTTTCCAAAGAAAAAAAGAGATGAGGAACTTTGATAATAGAAATAAATAATTGTTCCCATGGAACCTTCTCTTCTACCGGAGATTGGCCGCTGATACATGAACCAAACCGTTCATTTCTTTCCATTCGTTATTATCTTTATAACTATTACCAAATAAAATGACCACAACAAACACAAAACAAATAGAAAAGAAAAAAGGATAAATCCGCTCTTAGTAATTATGAAATCCTAGAAATTATTGTTCTGATGTATTATCTAAATTTTGTGAAATGTAAAAATCAAAGAATTCTCTGTGGTGGACCAAAATATCTCTCATTTCCCACTCAAAGAAATTATTCTTTTGGGTTTCGAAAGGAATGTTATTATGTTGCCTTGAACGGTGCACTAATCCTTTGAATCCAGTACCAACAGGTATCATCCCTCCTAGAACAACGTTCTCTTTCAAACCTTTCAACCAATCAATACGGCCACGTAGAGCAGCTTTTGCTAAAACCCTAGCAGTTTCTTGAAAACTCGCTTCGGATATGAAACTTTGA